>PQXN01000545.1:0-13712 GCA_004786275.1 Botryotinia convoluta
ATATATATATATATATATGAATTAAATTAAAAATAAATTAGTTTTATTATAAATTTAAATTATAATATGATTTAAATGATTTAATAGTATGATTGAAAACTATATAGATCGATAAAATAAGATCGAAATCAAACGAAATCATTTGATTAAAAGAGATCATTATTTCGAAAAGAATAAGAGATTCTTTATTCAAAAGAATAACTAGATTAGAAAAGGAATTTTGAAAAAAGAAAGCTAAATCTAAGCGAATATCTATAATAAGAAATCTAATCCCCTCAAATATAAAATAAGAAAATTGAATTCTATATACTTTTTCAATAAAATCATATATCACACTACTTGTATAATTATTTTAGTAGTTCACCCGAGCCTGCTTCCAATATTAGACTAATCATTAGTCTAATTACCTCTTATATATTATATATATATTTACCCCTATATGCTCTTGACCTGCGACACAACCAAATCAAGAACCGCTTACAAACAATCCTTCCAAAAAGAGTATTCAATATTACTATATTCAAGAACCTCATTTAATAAGTAAACAATGATATCGATCTTATTATAGCTCTTATAAATATAATTATCTCTGATATCGAAAAGCTGATTAACAATCTTATCAATAAAGCATATGAATCATCTAAGTTGATCACCACTATATACAAAACACTTCAGAACCCAACTGCTCGCTATTGGCCATTGCCGATCTGAAGAAACCTTTGAATCGCTTTTCAAGATTACAAATTGATTAATAATAAAATCTTTTATTACGATTGCCTTTTCATTTCTTCTTCTATTAAGCTTTACACCCAGATCATATACCAAACACATTCCACCAGTCCTACCAGGTATTCCAGTCAAGTTAAAACTATTGATCTCGTTTCCTGTATATATTGATAGTCTGATATGTTAAGAGAAATCGAAACTTATATGCAAGCCTATCAACTTTGCTTTTGAACTAAAGCCTTCTATCTTGTTATATCAGGATTTCTAGAATCTTTATTAGTATTATTTTATTTCTAATCCCATATCTCCATTGATTACATTACACCATTACCAATTAGCGAACATTACAGCAAAAAGCATTAATATATCATTACAATTATCTATCGCCTAACAAAGATATATCATTTTATATCAGTTATAAAACTATCCACAAAAGAACTTACTAATCGATTTGTCAAGAAAGTCTATTGTCTATATAGAGTACCTAACAATATTATATCCAATAAAGACTTACAATTCGTTTCGGAATTCTGGAAACATTTATTTGAATGCTTATCGATTACTCTAAAACAATCCTTTTTATTCTATTCTAAATCCGATAGCTAAACAAAAAGGATTAATGCTATAATAGAATAATATCTTAAAGCCTTTATAAACTTTCATTAGAATGATTAGTATAATTAGCTTTTATTTGCAAAGTTTGCATTCAATAATATCACCTTCAAAACTACTAATATATCCCTATTCTTTATCAATTATGGTTTTCATCTATACCTCAATATCGAGCCCTTCTTATCTATGCCTTCCAATTTATTACATCAAAGAAAACAGGAATTCCTGAAAGCTAACGAAATCGCAGATCGATTCGATCTCATCTTAACGAAATTAAAGGTTTTTGCTATTCAATCTATTCAAAAGTATAAGGATTATACTAATCGAATTTGTACCAATACTTTTTTATACAAAAAAGGCAATAAGGTATAGATTAGTACTAAAAATATAAAGACTAATCGTTCAATGAAAAAGGGTAACAACAAATAGAATAGTTTTTATAAGATTCTGAAAGTTTATAAATAAGTCTGCCTATTTCAACTCCCTATTAATTTCAAGATTTTTCTAATATTCTATAATTCCCTACTCCAATCACTTTATTGCTTACTTAGATTAGTTGGTTAAAAAGTAATAAACGAAACTGAATCTTGTTGAAACCAAGACCGCATTCTAAAAAAAGACAACAAAACGAACAAAGAAACTGAGCAATAGGAATTCGTTAAACTATTTGATTGTTATAATGAGAACGGATTTCATTACCAGGTCAAATAGAAATATCACCTAGTATTTTAGCAATCTATTGAAGACCTTTGTAATTAGGAAAACACAATAATTGCTTTTCATTTAGCAAATCCAGATAAGTCAAAACCGCCTGCCTAAGTGGGTTTCAAAAGACCTACTGCTTTTGATCCTTCATTAATACTTACATCAAGTACACCCTCAAGTCAAAACTGGGGTAAACCTAAAAAGCTTTGCCAACTGATTACTACTCTTAAGAAGATTTATTTTAATCCAATAATGGAAATTAGAGTATTTTAGTCTTATTTTGTTTTCTAAAGGTTAATTTGTATTGCAATCGTGGATTGATTGCCTTGAGCGAGGGGTATTATTATAGCACCAATTATATGATCTATAATTGCCTTCGTGCTTTAGGCATGGACTACTAACGCACTCTACTTCCTATAAGTAGGGCCTCACTCTTCTATAGCTCTTTTACCCTTATGGTACAATATAAGTCTTTACTCGTACCTTGACATAGTGCTAATTTTCTTCATAAGAAAGCCGAATGAAAGCCTAAGATTTTGTATAGACTTTTAATTGCTTAATTCTTTAATATGTAAAAACAAATACTCATTATCTCTTATTGACAAGATATTTATACAACTCACTAATGTGAAAGTATATACGAAGTTAGATATTCGATAGATATTCTATTGTATTCGTATAGATTCGGCTTCTAAAGAATATACTACCTTCTGTACTCAATATAGTTCTTACAAATACAAAGTTCTACCTTTTGGACTAACAAATGGCCCTGCAATTTATCAACGATATATAAACGATATCCTTTTTGACTACTTAGATAACTTTTGTATCACTTATCTAAATAATATTCTAATATACTCTGAAAACGAAAACGAGCATAAGGATTATGTAAGGTATATTCTTGAGTGGTTTGAAGCAGTTGGTCTTCAGGCAGATCTCAAGAAATACGAATTTAATATCAAGCGTATTAAATATTTAGGTTTTATTATCTCAATTGAAAGTATACAGGTTGATTCAGAGAAGATCGAAGTGGTTGCTAATTGGATATATCCTATTATTATAAAAGGTGTTCAATTGTTCTTAAGCTTTTGTAACTTTTACTATTGATTTATCAAGGATTACGATATAATAGCAAAATCTTTCAATAAGCTTACAAAAGCGAATGTTAAATTCCATTTCAATGAAATCTATTAGATCGCTTTCGATATTCTCAAAGATAAGCTTATCTCCATTCCTCTTCTGTAGTATTACAATTATACACTACTTTGTATACTTGAAACCAACGTATCCGATAATATAATCACTAATATACTCTTTCAGAAACACAACAACAAATGATTACCAATTGCCTATTTCTTGAAAACGATAATTGCTATCGAACTAAACTATAAGATTCACAACAAAGAGATACTAACAATTATCCAATCGTTAGGACACTGGAAAGCCGAACTTGCCAATTCATTATATCAAATTAAGGTATATATTGATTATAAAGCATTCAAGTACTTTATATCAATCAAACAATTGAATACTTATTAAATATAATAAATAGAATTATTCACTAATTATAACTTCATCATCATATATCACTCTGAAAAGAATAATCCCTTTGTAAATACACTCACATATCACACTAATGAGTTGGATCAATAGAATAATACTAAAAAGAAGAATCGCTTGTAATAGCTTATAAAAGATAATCAGATTGATATTAAGATTATATATAAATCTTTGTAATAGGATTCTAATATCATTACAAATATTGACTTATATACAATTTCCCTACTCTTTGATATTGTTAATTGTATTATTAAAACAAACAAGTCCCATCCGAGTTTGGAAGCCCTATGCGTACAAGCAAGCAAAGCATATAAGCATCTCACTTTCGAGAAAGAACTCTTACTCTATTACAATTGTCTATATATTCCGAATACCAACAATCTACAAATCTATTTGATTCGCAAAGCTTATAATTCTATTTCTACTACACATCCTGATATAAAAAAAACGTTTGCTTTCTTAACAAAACAATACTATTGGAAATGTATGATTACTACTATAAATCAATATATACAGAACTGCCACAAATACAAGTGCAGCTCTGTCCCAAGAGATTGCACCCCTAATCTTCTCTACCTTCTGCTTATTTCAATATAAGTATAACAATATATCACTATAGATTATTATAGTTTTAATAAAAATAAACACAATTATAATAATATATTCATTATTATCAACTGATTAATTAAATAAGTAATCTCAATACCTTATTATAAGTCAATCGATTTAAGAGATCAAACCTATTTATACTTATACTATATATACAAATACTATAAGCCCTCAGAATCTATAATTTCTAATCGTAATCCTCAATTCATATCAAAATTCTAGTAAGAATTTAATAATATCTTAGAAATATAAATCAAACTAGTAATTATTTACTATCCGCAAATTAACAGTCAAATGGAGATTTATAATTAATACCTTCAATAATACCTATAACCTTTTATAGACTATTACCAAAATGATTAATCTGAATTCTTATCGATGATAAACTACACTCAGTTTATACTTCCTTATAAATCATTAGGTGGTCAAACATTATATGAGATTTTATATGGTTATTTACCTCGTAATTCCTAGGATTAGAAAACCAACTTAATTATATTTATTAACGATTTGAATATAATAGATACTAAAGAGTATACTAAATATAATAAACTAGTACTTGATTAAGCAAAAGAGAATATCTTATGTATATAAGAAAAAATATTTCAATCAATTAATTTGTATTGTTGATTAATTGACTTCGATATTGGAAATTATATATAACTTAATATAAGGAACTTTCTGACTCAACAATCTTTTAAGAAATTGGATTACTTTATTTAAGGAAGATTCAAGATTATTAGTTAGGCTAGAGATTCTTTTCGATTAAATCTATTATCAATTATGAAAATCCATTTAGTATTTTCACTTAGCAAATTCCACAAGGCGGTCGACGATCTATTTCTCGGACAAATCCTTGAACTACTGCCTTCAATTAATATTACTAGTAATACCGAATAGGAAGTAGAATGTATTCTCATTATTAAGAAGATATGTTGATAGCTCAAATACAGGATATTATAGCTAAACGCTAATAATGATCTCACCTGGTACCCTACTTCGAATCTAAAAACTACCTTATATCATCTTTGTGATTTTTATTTACGGAATCCCTTTCTGCCAGAATCACCTATGTATTTATCCGAGTGGATTTGTTTTTACGAAAATGAAAAGAATGATTACAATTTTATAGATAATAATCAATATATGAATAACAAAGATTGAAAGAACTTCTTTAATTCATCACTTTAACAAAGAAAATCATAATCTCATGAAAAACTGAAAGCGATCGAATAAAAACTATATTCCCAAGTAAAATTAAACAAAGAAAGTTTTTCCCCAGTTTAGCAGACTTAAAGCAAACCAAAGAGAAAGCTCTTATACACACTAACAATTACAATTGAACAAAGTATGATAACAAAGACTGAATAATTTAAACCAAAATACCAGCTGAATCCCCAGCCAAAAGCAACAACAAAAACATAAAGAATAACCACAAGTCAAAAAACAAGACAACAAATAGCTACAATATATATAACAACCAAATCAAGCTTACATTCAATCTCCTCTAATTGCTTATAAGCTATCAAAAGCTCTACTTCCATTTGAATCAAAGCCAATTGATACTACTACTCTAACTCATCTCCCTACTCTGCAGCTTCAGCTATATAACACTCTACATTTTCCCAAATAAGAGTAACAAAAAGCATTTCTTTCGAAATGCAACTCTTCAAATCCTTTCGCAAATCAAACTAGATTGAAAAAGTTAGTCTAATACAAATTCATCAGAATGAAATCGTACCTTTGTTATATTGCCATATTTAGTAACAACTAATCAATACTACAAAAAAAAATCACAAATCTCTCCAGCAAACAAACGCTCACACTTATACTTACTATTTAGATAAAACAAGTAACAAGATTGACTAGATATTTGACCAGAAATTCGATAGCAAATGTTATCCCCCTTGCCAAAAATATAGTTGTGGATACAGCCAGTACAAACCTAATCGTCCTTTCGAATATATTATTCTCGCAATAATGGCAGCTTCCGGGGTGAGCTTTTTTAAAGCAAACCAATCAAATCTCTTGTATTACTAGTACAACCAAAATCATATCCAGGCTAGCTCTTTTCAAACTTGCAACAAATTCGATCCTTTAAGAATTCCCCCTTTTTATCCAACAAATCGTTTATAAATACTACAGCCTCTACAAGCTTATTAGCATATTTCATAGGGTAGTCTTTAGCACTATCAATAAGAAAATCGTATTCCTCCTTCGAATTTTGATGAGATTAATGATAATATAAATATATAAACTAAGCAGCATAAAGATCAATATCTTCAGGATCTATATAATCCTCCGAATCACCTATAAAGCGCTAGTCAAACAAGCTGATTAGATCGAAAAAAAGACTTAATGAAAAATAGGATTTATTGCATACAGATTTCTCATACTCGGAATCATTCTCATCAGTATTAAGAATAGCCAGCTTATCTTCCTCATCGTTCATTTCCTTCACAACAGGCTGCTTGTCTTACGCAATAGAAGAAACAGATTCCCTTTGCACTATATACTATTCAAGACCTGTCAATACAGCAAACACAAAGTAAAAGGTAAACAACTTACTGCTGTATACACTGATTCCAACTGCTATAGTTGCATAGGCAACAATTTGCCCTTGCCACTACATCTTCTTGATAGTATTACAAGCATATTATTAATAAAGACGAAAATAATAAATAGCTGAAAAGAGTTTCAAAAGAAGAGGGAAATTCGAAAGGTCTATATACTTCGAAGGATTCGAGCTATTACTAGACTATAAAACAGTTTCCTCCACTTTCTATACACCTTCCCATCACAAAAAAAAAAGAAAAATTCGTATATACATTTATTACCACATTATTCAATCAAATAAACAATCAACATCTGATTATAATCATCGATAGCTAATATTAAACAGGTAATTGTGAAGCTTAAGGGCAAGCTTTTTTGAACAAGGAAATAATATCATAGATTATACTTAATTACAATGCGATTGCTCATATACATATCCACACATATATACAATCACATATACATAGCTAATATATAAGAGCGCTCTATAAACACTTTGCCTCCTATTCTATAATTATAGATTCTAAGGATAAATTGTACCCTGCTCTCGCAGTTCTTCTAAGGCAAAGTGTCACAGTAAATGATATTTCACTCCTCCGAGATGATAATGAGTCTATCTATACTTAGATTGTCAAGATATTAACTCATCTATCTATATAAGTCATTTTCGGGTTCAAATACGAAAGTGGGAGGGAGTATAATGACTGGGTCGATACTTTTAATATAAAGTGATAAAGATATATAATATACATATGAATTGACTGGATGAAATAAACAAATGTCGATTCCTTTTTGAATGAATCTCTAAGACACCCTTACATGTGTGAGTGAGTGAGTAAACTAGATGAATCCTAAGCTTGAAATGAGTTAGTTGAATGTTTTGATTTTTCTTGAGGGCGAAGCCCTCGAGAAAATTTAGGCGTTGTGTTTAGTTAGGTACTTCGAGAGAAGATCAAAATCGGACCGCAATTCGAATGGAGCGTGGGGAGAATCCCCTCGGCGTTTCATCATTCTTTTGGGGAGGGGAGGGGGAAGATTTCATTTCGTTTCCTTCTGATTCCTTCTGATTTCTGCAACGCTAAAGCAAAAACCCCTTTCAGCTCGCTTCTCTGTTTGTTCCCCCCAACCCCACCAAATCGAAACATCAAAATTTTCAACTGATCGTTTCTCGACCATCTCTCAATGAAATTGAATGATTTTGGAAGCAAAAGAAATGCAAAAGAATAATGAGGACCGTGGGATTCGAACCCACGCTCTTTCGAATTGCGGTCCGATTTTGATCTTCTCTCGAAGTACCTAAACACAACGCCTTAACCACTCGGCCAGATCCCCTTGATTCGATATCAGACGTGCAACACTTAGTGTTATAATGCTCGCAAAGCACAGATTAGCTGTAACCAGCATGATATCTTATCAAATAAAATTTTAATCTAATTTTCAATATTTTATGGATCCGGTTGGTCACTAGATTTTGTGCATGGACCACCAGTCGGGATTTTGTCGGAACCGATCAAGCCTTTCTGCAAGGCTGAAAATAAAATTTACCCACAGCTATACCATCCCACCAGCTCCTCAAACAGCGAACCACTACAAGAGCAAACCATAACAAGAACAAACCGCACTCGACAAAATGGCAGATATGGATGAAGACGCGCCCATTAGTTCCCTTCACAATCAACCAAATGATGATAACGAAGAAGGTGACGAGACCCAAGATTTCCGACTTCTCGCATCCCTCAGCTCAAAGACAGGCTCACTTCCTAAACGTGGAGAGAAAGATTTCGAACCTCACGGTACACAACAACAAGATGGCGTATTAGCTGCATCAAGGCAGGCAATGCATGATGCATTGGATTATACAAGATTTCATCTGCCAAAAGCGCATGTGAGGGCTTTCTATTACGGGGAAGGGGTGGGAAAGGAACTGGAGAGAGATGAACTGGTGGGAGAGGAATGGAGGAAAGGCTTAGAGCCAGATCATGTGGTTGTTGTGGAGGGACCTAGAGGACCACATTTCAGAACAATTGGCAGAGCAAATGAAGGGAAACACAAGAGCAGCTTGTGGTTATTACCTGAGGAAGCATTATATTTGGTTGAGCGAGGAAACTTGGATTTGTGGTGGCCGAACAAATCTTCTTACAATGGAGTTGAAGAAATGGAAATTGAAAAGGCAGGACAAGCGGAAAACGAAGATGATGGTGCACCAATGAGTTTACAAGCTGCGTATGCTATGCTTATTGGTCTGGATGGCGAAAGAGGAAAAATTAGTTTGGAAAGATATAATGTCTATGCCAATCTGAAAAGAAATGGATATGTCGTTATGAGAGGTCCAGATTGGGACCCAAACGTTCCCACGAAGTCCTTTGAGCAGGGGCCCATACCTGGAGAGTCAAAGGGCATGTTCACTTGGCTTTACGATCTATTCGCCAAAGACATTACACATTCCCCATATGGTCCACTGGTCAAGCCAGGCTTATACAGATCTTACGACTCTATCTATCGCCAAATGGCTGTAATACCCCGCTACAAACCTTCTCCACTACCAGATGTATCGTCACAGCCTCCATCTCACCCATTCCGTGTTTGTTTCCATATCTGGAAACCCAGTAGTATTCCTACATTCGCGAAAACCAATCCAGGTCTTCCAGATTTCCGCATAGTTATTGTGGACGCGAGAGAAACTTTCGTACCTACATTACCGGAGGTGGTGTCATTATTTGAAAGCTCACCGTGGGATCCACCAGGAAAAACCATGGAGGGCCCAAATAAAATGTATCATAGAATCAGACATGGATATAGGAACGTTATCTTGGCAGTCAATGATCAGGGAATAATCAGCTACCTGAGGATAGGAGATTGTGCATTCGGGGAAGAAAAGTTGTACGAAAGATTTGATGAGGGCAATTCACGAGGCAACAAGAGGGGTGGAAGACGTGGTAGAGGCGGCGGCAGAGGCAGAGGTAGAGGGAGGGGTGGAAAGTAATAATTCTAGAAGGCGATGATGTGTTCCTCACTAGAATTTGATGTATGATTAATGATGATTTAATGAAATCATGACACTTGACCCTAACAAACAAGTTGCGCAGCCTTTGCATTGCTTTTGAGATATTCAATTGCATTGTGATAGTAAATATATGAGGATAATAATATAAAAAGAACAGTATTTGAGTAGGACAATCGTTCACATTGATAATCTCGCGGCTAATACATAGAGAGCCGATTACGTCAATGGTGTTATGAATACGTCGCTAAGGTTAAAACTACGAAACTAATTCAAGTGGCGCCGAAAGTTAAATATTTTTAAGGGTCGCTCGCATATGAGGAGGCGGCAATCTATACAGAAAGATCTACCTAAAAATCCAATTCTAAGAAAAAGAATGCATCATTCGAAAACCGTGATTTGCACCCTCAATTCCAAGGCGAACATCCTATTACCTCACGATGCTCCATTAAACATTTAGTATTTTCTGCGGTATCAATTGGGCGTATGCAAACTAAATGATAGGGCTCTGAAGAGAGTTTAAAGCCGCAGATAGAATTGCGAATTTACCAAATCAATGATTTCTATATTATTACAAAACTAACGCTAGAGATAACTCATAAAGTAATCGACATCCATTTTTATCACGAAATTGCTGAATCATGAAGACTCAGGTACATCGTTTTCCAATTGACTCCTAGTCCATAGACCATTATTGAAACCCAGGATACAAAAGATATGAAGACATGAAGACATGCCGGTACTCATTCTCTGGAGTAATCCGATACGTATGCACGCATTACTATGCCAGGTTAACTTTTTCGGACCCCTTGCCCCTCTCGTTTAGTACTCCTACTTTCATATAATCATGTTAGTCAAACTTATCAAAATGAACACAGGATTCTTTACATGAAATTAATAACGAGATCCCTTACAATTGTAATGACAATCGGCGCATGAACACACGAAGACTCCTTCAAGAACACAATGTATTATCATTGATCCATAACTTTCTGTATATCTAATGCACGCTTGATCTTCATCTTCACCCCCTTCTCCTTTATTGAACCAAAATGGCTTCATGTTTGTTACGATTTTTCTTTCTACGCTTGACCCCTGGACGAAATACAACTGGGCGTTTAGCCAACATTTTTTGAAGTCTATTAATTTGGTGATGAGAATTCTTCGAAACATTCGCTATCTGATATAGAGAATGAATAGTCATATATCTCTGCGGTATTTGAATTTTCATTCGATGTAAGTGCAGTCTCTCCGACAATGTTTGAAGGTAGTGATGGTCTTAGGTCATGGGCCTCCTCTATCTCTTTTTCAGTTGGGCTGCCAAGACCCTCGTGAAGGGAATGCTAAAAGTAGGAGAATTAAGGCGAAACAACGTCGTACAAAGAGTTGAAGAGTAACCAACTCATACTCCATAATCAATCTTCCAAGGTTGAGACTTGAGAGATGTCTTAGCTCCAAAAATCAGTTAACCATCATACAAAGGCTCGCTTATCTGAGGCCTTGAGACGGAGGTATCTTGCGTTTAGTTACACACTATGGCAGGGTTGACTACGGTATGTATCCGATAGAATCTCATAATTTCTTCTCTTCTTTCTTGCCTTGAGAATTTTCAGAAGTATGAACATGTTGTAGAGGCTAAGGGATTTATATCTGACTTGGTCTATAGTATTCGATTACTATATTTCGTTTCGTCTGATGGGACTTGGCCTCTATAAACATCATCAGCTTTTATCGATAACATTGCTTTATTAAGTATTATATCCAGTAGACTAGTGCTGAAATGAAGCTCTTAGTCTACTCTTATACTTTTCTCCTACATTCATCTATACTAGAGAGGAACGAGATAAGGGAGGAAGTATACTAAGACTAGCTACATGTACGAATCATATCAAATTCCGAAGAAGGATATTCTAAAATGATGTATTCACGAGTAATAAGAAATTGATCAAACGAATCGTCAACTCCCAAACAAAGATGTAATTAGATTGATGTATTTGGGGCCCATAATAACCCGATCAAACGAAGAAGTTTCGGTGATATAGTAGTGGGTGCAGGGATTCGTAAGGCCCCTTTCATTTTTCTTCTTACTTTCTCAACATCAAAGTAACGACACTTTTTAAGAAAGTAAAAATTCAAAAATCAAGAATCCTAGTTTAGATGAAAAGAACTAATTAAAGTATTAGTCAAGATATCAATACATGAAATGTTATTATATTATTTATCTGAGGTTATTATCGTATAATATATCATCATTCAAGAAGTCACTCATCGAAGTAATCATCTAACATATGAATGTTACTTGTCATTATACACACGAAGAAACTACTTATAGTATAATCTTTTCGCCATCTCGCTCATCTGAGGGATTCAAATCGCACCGCACCGCAGCTAGCCGCGCTCAGAAATATACTTCTGTCCCTATTTCTGAATTTGAGATCGCCCGAATATATCAATTGCCATTCAACTCGCCGGTGCAACTAAACCCATTTCCGATGGTCAGGGTCTTCTCGGTTTGGTTATCTGATTTGACAACTTTTTCGGTAGCGATCCGATGCATCAGGACATCCGAGAGCCACAAAAAAGGTGATTAGTATAAAATACTTTCCCTAAGTAGAGGGCATCCTGATATCAAAGGAAATTCCATACTCGATAAGAGGTATATGTAGGATCATTTTCTTCTAAGTGTTCATTGTTGCAATATCGTTAGAATTCATATTATTTAGCTCGTTGAACCATACTTTCTCTTGGTAAGTTCTTTTCAAACAATTCCTTCACACTTTTTCTTGAGAGAAAGTCTTGCAGCGACTAATTTTTAGAGTAACAGGTCTATCTCGTCTCAAAGTCATCGATTTATTGGCCAAGAAGCTGTGAAAAGAAGATGGACGACAATGACAAAACCTTAATCGAAAATACTGCTGCTGGCCAATGCAGCCGCAAGACACCCAAAGAAAGAGATGCCCTCATCGGCACCTGGTGGGGCTCCGCTAGATTTGGCCCTATTAGTAACGAGAATTTCGTTGGCGCAAACATCGACGAGACCGGCATACTCAAATACGTTGTGCATAATTAGAACACACAAGGTGGCGTTGTAGAGCGCCCTTTTCCTGGTACACAACAGCATCGTGGTGTTTTGTTGGCAGAAGCCCGCATTAGATGGTATCCTCACCTCAAACCATTGAGTGCCATGGAGCGAAGGGGATATGTTAAAGTCCGAAATAAATATGACTCAGGTTCCACAATCGAGCTTTCAGGTGCAGATGATCTCAGGGCAGTTCGAGAAGCTCAAGAAACTGTTCGTAAATTTGAATCTATTGCTTACCAAGAAGCAAATACGACCACGATCATTCCAGCCATATCACCCCAGGACAAAATTCATCAAGCCTCGAACTCTCTCAAAAAACACTCCACATATAGCTCAAGGCAAGATTCCGTTAATCTTGAGAGACATCAAAGAAAAGAATTCGATTAGAAAAAGAAAAACAGCTGGATTGTCTATCGTCAATTTCAGGAAGTGGCAAATCGGCTGCTATTTCATTCTTTGCTAATGCAACAACCTCACCCATTGCTTCAACACAACATTCAGCATCCGCAATTCATAACCTCCCGACTGCACTTGACTTTGCTTTGCTATCGAAATCAATCCCCGTTGCTCCTTCCACCCAGATATCCTCGATTAATATACCAACGTCATCGACAAGTCAAACGCAAATTTCCAATGACGCAACTAACTCCACCGGTACATCTGGCTCACTTGTAGGCCCTGGAGGGGTTTCGCTTCTATGAGCGTCCCAAGTCCAAGCCCCACGCCATGATGAGATGATAGTCCACGATGGAATTGAGTATTCTGTGAGATTTCATAATAAGTATACTAAATCACTTATTAATATCTTATTAACAAAGCTATATATTGATTAGTAATATATATACGATATGATTTTATATT
>PQXN01000546.1:0-13670 GCA_004786275.1 Botryotinia convoluta
CCCCCCCCAAAAAAATCAATAATCAAAACCCTCACCATCCATCCATTCCCAATCCCCGCCGCAAACGCCCACCAACCCACCCAGACCAACCCAAACCAAACCAAAGCTGACAGCCAGCCACGCTTATCGATAAGAACAAATAGAGGGGTAATTTTCTAATCGCATAGAGGGGTAACTTTCTAATTCCCCAAAAATCGAAAATGTCAATTGATAAGGAAAATTGGACAGGGATGGCTTGTCTTTATGGCTTGTTTTCATAGCTTGTTTTCATGGATAGTTAGATAGGTGAGAACAAGGCAAAGAAAAGTTGGAAGGAATGGGAATTGGAAATTGGATTTGAATTTGGAATGGAAAAGTGGATGTGGATTTTATGTGTCTTTTTTCTTTTCTTTTCTTTTTTGGAGCTAATGGGGTTTTATCGATTTTTGAAAATGGTTAAGTTTTGTAAATGATGAGAGAAGAGAGGAGAGCAGAGAGGAAGCGGTCAAGATGTTAGTTAGTTGATTACCTAGTAGGTAGTTAATTGATTTTCTTCTATTTCTTTCTTGTCACTTGATGAAGAGAAAGAAGAGAATGGAATCATTGATTGATTGTATTTTCATTTCTTTATTCATTTCTTTATTTAGCTAGTTTTTGATTGTAGAGACGCAGCTTTCTCTACATTTTGACTCTTGAGAGCGGGTTGCGTAGATACATACCACCGGTAGTGTGATATGATAGTAAATTTATCCTCTTCATATTACTTACCTAGATCAATACCACAACATTTTGCATCTACAAAATGAGAAGTGTTTATGAGTTTAGGTATGTATTTGTGGGTTATTGCAATGAAATGAATTGAGATTAAACAGATCTTCCAGAGTGGAATTTCTATATTTTGTCACTTGTGTAAGTAGGGTATTGTCAATCTAGGTAGGTAGGAATATGTTTATATCATTAGAAGTCTAAGTGCATATGCCAATTTCCAATTCCCAATACATACATATATGTATACCAATTTCTAATTTAGAAATAATTCTGACTACAAAGATTGCTTCTTATGCTCGTTCATGACATCATATTTACCCTCGCAGTTTGAGGTGAGAACTCAATACCAAACAAAGTCTATGAAAGTTCAGAAGCTAGCTAATGTTGGAAGGGGATATAATGAGAGACAATAAATATAACTTGAAAGTTCATATCATGTCATATTGCGGAAATTCTGTTTACATTTATATGTCATAACCGAGTAATCAAGTCAAATCAAGTCAAGTCAAGTCAAGTAAAATCACCAAAAAGTCCAACAAAATATAAGAAAAATATCATTTAATTCAAAAAACTTACCTCTGAGAGTAAAAATCGCAGATCTACTACAACAAAAGAAAGCTGGAAGAAATTACCATTGTATTTGCATCTTCATCTTCATCCTCATTCTTTTTCTATCTCCTCTGACATTCCATCTATAACGAATCTTCAGAGCGAAAAACACGCGATTACAACAAAAGAAAGATGGAAGAAATTACCATTGTATTTGTATCTCCGTCCCTCATCCTCTCTAGCCTCCCAATCTCCTACTTCGTCGTCTTCTTGTCATTCTCCTTGCATCCCCCACACAAATCGTTCTTGCGAACAATATCCTGATGGTAGTAAAGACAAGTGGTGGGTTGGATGTTGGAGCGACGAGCAAAGTTGCATCTGTCGACCCAGAAACTGGGATGGCCGCAGCGGGAGACGGTTTTGATGGATTCGCACATTTTTGGGTTGTTTGTTTGTGTGTGTGTGTGTATGTGTGTTTGTGTTTTAAGTAATGAAGAGAAAGAATGAATAGGGTTATTAGAGGGGATGTATATACCTTCGAGAGAGGTGTTGTTGAGGAGTTGTTCTGAGATTGTTAAGATTTTGTGGGAGGGGAGTTGTTCATTCTTCCACTTAACAGAACGTGTATTCTGTTTCTCTTTGTTGTGTACTCCATCTGGATTTATGAAACAACATGGGTAGCTATTCAAGATACATTCTGGAAAGTAATCAGAATTTAGATCGAAGGTCATACGGAAATGTATTGGATGTAGCGACAGAACTATGAGAAATCGTTAGATTTAATTGTGCTTTCCCCTTGTTCAAAATTTGGGCTCAGTGAAACTCAGGAACCTTCTAGAGTGGAAGGATGGCCGTAATAATGTCTCATCCGGAAAGATCATGATGATCATACCTATAGACCTCTCTCCCCTTCTGATAGAGAGTAAGTACAAGAATATCAAGCATCGCACTTTGCCAGATTCTCAATACCACATCAGAGGAGAAGCTCAATTCGCAAAGTACAATACCATTCAGAGTGACGAGAACATGAAAAAAAGAATAAAGAATGTCTATCCCTCCCATAAAGAAGCACAGAACAAAGACTGTTCAGGTCTTATCCATTGTTACCCGTCATTTTTCTTTGTCTTCCTCTCTCTCCCATCTCAAAGAAAGGATACCACTTCTCATTTAGATTACCCTTGTTTATTTTCATTTCCAGTAATACAATCATCTAATGTATTAAATTCCCAGCCTTGCTTAGCTAGAGCCTAGGCTAACCCTTCCAGATATTTCACGTATGATCTCTCGATATTACTCATGGTAGCCTACTAGGCTACAGTAAATCTGAGACGCGGGGCGACTATGAGTATTCGATGACAATATCCATCCACATGTCTATACAATGTACAACTAGTCATACTCTCTGTATCCAAATTAGGTGTACATTTAGTAACCGCACGCGTCCATGACGATCAATGGAACTAGCATTGCCGGTTCCACTCGGCATGAATATAGGAGATAGACTTCTATCTGCGTAACCTTGAATTAGAAACCTTGGGGAACCTTGCTTTGACGTCTGCCAAGTATTGTCTAATGTCCATTAAGTGAGCAGAGTCGCCTCGCGAGAGCCTTGTCTCAACATATTCGAATCTCGAGAGATGTAGAGGGGAAGAAAATGATACCCTCCCTCTTTCCATACATGGAGATGTATAGAAAGGGCACAGTTACGTTTATTGATGAGTAATATGATGACCACATTTCCACTCCAGATCCTTCACATCCTTATAAATATGTACAATATTATGTAAAATCATATATGACCAATCTCTGCTGTATACACCCGTTCCCCATCCCAATCCTATTAGCTTCTCTCACGGCCAATCCGTTCTCATCATGCGCACTGTTAAGTAATTGCCCGGGACTCACTTCCTCTTCGTCGCCTTCGCACTCACAACCTGAGTCTTCCTCGCTCGATTTCAGCACTATAACCATTTCCTCATCAAAACCAACCCAGATTTTCTTTTCCAGATCTTCTCTCATTTTCCTCTTCTCGGTATCATTCATTTTTCTCACTTTCCCTTCTCGACCTCCATCACCGTTTACCCTTTCTTTCCCCTCGCCAACCCTCACACACCTTTCCACCCTTGAACCCTCTCCCTTCCTAAACATACCCGGTTCCAATTCCCAAACCCTTAGTTCTCCTCCCCTTTCACTAACACTCACTGCCTTACCCCTACTAGTAATAGTTGCGAAACTAATCGAGCTTGTATGTCCAAACAATTTTTGGGGAGAGGAAAGAGTAAGCGAGATATGTGTACTAGTGCAGAGGTAGAGTGAAAGTGTATTATCGGGATGTGTGGCCAGGATATAGGGGTGTGCGTAAGAGAGAGATGTTGGACGGGGGAGAGAAGCGCGTGGGGTAGAGGAAGTTAGGGGTTGAAAACCAGGGGGGAAGGAGGAGGTTAGGCGGGAGTTTGTTAAAATTGGGAGCTCGAGTGAGGAGAGAGTGAAGTGAAGTTCTTGAATTGAGATGGTGTGTCCGCTTAGGTAGGTTGGGAGGGTGTAAACTATTGAGGCGATGATAGTGGATGGCGTGAGACGGATGGATAGGGATAGTGGCGGCCATGAAGAATGTGATTTGAGAGATGTCAAGAGATGTGGACTGATTGATTTATCCACACTCTCCTGTATATTGGTGCTCTTGTCCTCGCCTTCAGACTCTTGCATCGACCCGACAGGACTAAGCGTATAGAACGAAAGGAGCTGCCTTTCCGTGATGCTCAATATGTATGGATGTGCGTAAGCAATAGCGCTTAACATCCCGTTACTGCTCGGTGGATGCCTGTATTTTTTCACAAACATCTTATTTTCCACATCGAGTACCCAAGTTCCCCAACTTCCGTCTTCAAATCCTACCACAATCCCTAATCTCCCTTTCTCCTCATCTTGTTCATCGACGGCTAAACAAGTAGGTATTCCCTCGTCCAATCCGCACGTCGTAATCAATTCCCTTTCCTTGAGACCCCAAGCCTTCAAACCCTCCATCTCACCAACCGTAATTACCACTCCTCCTGCTAACCTCACCAATATATTCGGTACATTTCCTCTCTCTGCAATTTCGATCTCTTTAACCTCACATGCACCCCTCGCCCAATTATGCCTCAGTTTATACTGTCTTTTCCAATTGGTTTCTCTTCCATCACCTCTACTTCTCAACCCTTCCTCATCCAACCATCTACTCCTCCTTGAACTAAATCGAAACCTTTCCTCACTCTCAGATTTACTCTTACTCTCTTCTTCCCTCGGTTCTCCCACACCTCTTTCTTTGTTCGATTTCTCCCTGTTTTTAATCCCCGGGATGCGCAATGCGCGTGGTAACACAAATCGAGAATAATATAACGATTTCCATAGTTGAGAATCGTGAGTAAGAGTATAGAAGTGCTGAGAAACGGAGTGGCAGGATAAAAGAGTTTCAATTGGTAGATGATGAAGGATACGGATGAGGAGTTCGGAGGAAAGATGAGAAATGTGATCGCGTTTATTCCGTGGGAGGCAATGTTTCTTCGTTATTGGTAGATCATTTTGAGACGTACTTGATCTTCGGCGTTTGGGCATGGTGTACTATGAAACTTTCTAGAAGAGAAACCGTAGGGAAAAATCTAATATACCTCTCTACTTTAGTACCTTGTTAGTACCTATGTATCTCAATATTTGCCCTCGCGCTTCGTCTTATCAATTTTGATATACAGGGATTAATGCAAAGGAACGCGGAAGCTAACTTATCGCCGACCCACCACTAAAATTCACGTGCGTGTCCAAATCTGGGGCCGAGGCTGAGGATCGAAATTAAGCTCCAACCCCCCTTTGCGACGGCATATCCAAATCCAACCTTCACTCACTACCAACAAGCGCGTTTCATCTTCATTCTCTCCACAAAATCTCTTCAGTCACATCGATCATCTTATCTCATGAATAGATCTCAATCATGGACTCTCTAAAAAGTGTGCGGGAGAAGGTCCCTAACGCGCTACATCTCTATTCCGACTTCATCCTCAAAAATCAATCTTCCGTTACCCAAATCGAATCCGCTTTGCGCTCTCTGACATATATAATACCCGGCCGATTTCGTGATGCCGAACTCGCATCTGAATCTCTACACTCTTCTATTCAGTTACTCTCACTTTACCATGATACCCTTCTCTCTCGTGCCCTATCCAAACTCCCCGGTATGCCCAGACAAAATGCGCATAATCGATATACCAAATATTGGGTCAAGGGCAATCGGATGTATAGAAGAATTGCCATGTTACTGAGTATGATACAATATACCGAGTTATTATGGGAGATGATGGCCAAGAGGAAAGGAGAGAAGATTAGATGGAGAGTGGTAGTATTTCTTGAATTTATCAAGGCAGTTTGTAAACTGCTACTTTTAAGAATTACCAAAGGACGACCACTCGTTACACCACCTCTTCCAGAACGTGATATCATACCCGAGGAATCACTTACGGAAACCGAGGAAATGCCCCCTTGGCTCGATACCGATGACACGGCAGCCATGCGAGAAGAAGAGAAACTCCGCAAGAATCGCGAGGGAAAAGAATACAAATTAAAGAGAACAGGCTTAACACTTCCAAATCTCCCAAATCCAAGCGACATCACAAACTATCTACTTTCCAAAGTTCTCGTTGCCGACGATATCAAAGCGCCAATCTCGCTTCTTAACCCCCTTACTCTCCCTTCTCAATATGCAGAATACATGCACATTCTCCAACCCGTCATCTATGCCATCGCTCTCTCCCATTACCGCAAGAACCCTAAGTCCTGGAAACCTTGGGCTATAGGCCTCAGCATTGAATATGCTGCACGCCAGCTCCGCAGCGAGAATTATAGAACTACTCCTCTTGAAAAAGAACAGTGGAATAAGCGAGGATGGGCAATGGGATGGTGGGCATTACGGGGTGCTTTCTATGAAAATGTTACGAAGGGGTTCTTGCACAGAACAAGTAACCGTTTGCCAAGTTTTATTGGGGGTGTGGTCGAGGATTATTTGTGGTTGTGGGACGAGTATTACTTTAGTACGAGTCAGGATTAAGGCTGTGAGCTAAAACGTAAGAGAGATCTGGGGTTTCGCTTGGATTATAAAGAAGACGGAAAATTTAATCATCAATATATCAAACTTCTACGTTGTTTTAACACTAGGAGCTTGGAGGCGTCGGATCTAATCTGGAGACAAACGAGATTGGAACGGAATCAATGGATACCTACACCTATTATGGAAGACGAAGAGCAGAGAAGAAGACTCTGAGATTCGAGAAGGGAGTTTGGGAAATAAATACTAGTATACCGATAGATATTTTTGTAATTACGATAATGAGTTTTTGTTCATCCGCGGAGTTTTGACTTAGAATTCTGGTGTGAGCTCGAAAAATATCCTGTTCATGAATAATGGCATTAATATTGATCTCAAGCCTTACAATAATAATATCAATATCAGTAATAACATACAAGCAACACAATCCCCTCCGCGCCTTGAATCCAAAGTGAATTACCTCGAACCCAAACCCAAGAATCTAAACGAAGTATACATCTGCGCCACCCTCAGCGCCCACAAAGCCGCTGCCAAAACATAACAACGCCCAGGAAGTATAGTAGCTCGACGCATCGCATCTCTCTTCTCTCTCTACAGCTGTTTGAAACTTCGCGGTGTGTGTGTAGGTATCCATATATTACCGCAATCGAGGGATACGGTGCGGTGTTTAAAGATAGCGAAGTCGGGAAAGGATAGGGGAGACGGAGGAGACGGTATAGAGATGCAGAACAAGAAGCGTGGGCTGTGAGATCAAATGGAGTACGTCGTTTGCATTAGGGATCCTTCTAAGGGGCGCTCAGCTAGCGTTGTAGATGCAGAGGGAGCATACTATACCCCCTCATCTGTGCATACTAAAGCCATATCGGTCGACGCACTGAGAATTTCTTTCGAAAGGACGCAAGGTCGTCTTCCATGAGAATGGCGTCTGCGGAAAGTATACTACCATTAGAAAGAGTTAATTAGTTTTAAAGCTCGCTCCTCGGTCTGCTGTAGTAAGGAAGGAAGAGTATGGAGAGCGTGCGTGCCAAATCCGTTGCCGTTTTCTAAATAGAGTAGGTATCTGGTGTTCTAAGCCGAATGTGCAATTGAAAAGGTCTTGTTCTTGTTGTTCAGCAGTATACCACTCGTTCAACCCCAACCCCAATACCAGATCCTCCCCTCCCCTCCAATCCATCATCCCAGCATTCACTCTCCATCATCCCTTCAATACCATCCATATCCAATCTAACCCATCTCTTCCCAACAAATCAACAGCCAGACAAAAATCAAACCAAACCAAATCCCAATAGCGCCGCCACACTACCACCAAATTCCAAAATTCCAATTTAGCATACCATCCCAAACCATCATTCACTCCTCACCCACCCGTGAAGTCCACACTGAGAAAGAAAGGAAAAGAGCACCTGCAGTATCGTAACCCCTTCAAAGTACAGATCCAAGCATCCTCATACTACTCTCACGCCCTAATGATCGCACACGGCGAATCACGACTCCAGACTCCAGCAACCTCTCCACCAGGGGGATGAACATCTTACATCCTCCATCCCCGTCTATACAAAGCTCACCAAATACCCATCACCGCCTCGTCGCCTCGTCGCTTCATGACCACAACCCCAATTTTCTCTGTGATTTCCTCTCACTCAATCATGTATATAACTTACACGCGAGCAAACTATTGCGCTTGAACTTATGCTCAAAAGATGCTTTGCGAATTCTAGTTATAATGTATCAACTGTATTTGCGACGCTTGGCTGTCGCTGAACATGATCCATCTCCGCATCTACTGTTAATGAAAGGAAACACAGGAAGTAACAGAGCAATAGAGCAAGCAAGCAGGCAAGCAAGAAAGCCAACCAACATCCCTCCCAGAAAACCATATCACTAGCAACAAATACAACGCTGGTCTTTGCCACCTACTTTGCTAAAAAGAGGTTCAATCATAGTCAAAGCCTGGATGTAATGAGGAAATGGATGTGGAATGACGTATCCAAGTAAGTCATAGGCAGATTACTAGATATATGTGGAATGTCTCGAATGAATTACATTATGCTAGCCATGTAGACGGTGTACTGCAAATCATTCAAGTCCAGGCTTAAGGTCAGGACCCTGAAAACATTGATAAACCACTATATTTCAAGACCTTCAAGCTGGCATATCACCGAGATCCTGTTGGCAGACCTTTTGCAGGACTTTGATCCGAGCCATTAAACTAAGAATATTTGGCATGATGACACTTTCACTTTTGCTTGCCAGGTTCGAAGAGAACAGATTATTGAACGAAGAATTAAATTATGGTATCTTATGCCTAAAGGCTTACACTACAAAGCATTGCATCTATGCGCCATCCTGAGAAACAGGTGCTCCATGCGCTCCATGTTCAACCTCCAACCCCTACTCCAAACAATCATTTGTTTGTGCCATCGGCAACGATAAAGGTGACATTGCACAATGTGAAAGCTAGTTCTCTATTCAACATATTAGCATATGAGTTGCAGATACAATCACATAAAGTATGCTGATAGCAAAAGCGCCTCAGGTGAAAGATGAAAAGTCTACGTTGTCTTCCGCATTAGACACAAGTCTATCGGATTTAGCATGGAATGTTTTTTGCATCATCGACAAATGGATGATTATCCATTTCAATCAGAACAAGAGAAAATTTTGTAATTACCTGATTAGTATATGCCGAAAGTTGAAGTGCAAATTGTGCTAGAAATTCTGTGAATCCCAATATTAGTATTATATTCAAGGATCTGTATCAATTGATATTGAAGAAGAGTTCAACCAAAGTACTATCAGGTAATCGAACCAGTTTATTCGTCATTGTTGATCTGTATTTGATAGTACATGTTTTGTTCATCACTGTACTTTGGTTGAACCCGTTATTGAACAAGAAGATAGGATATAACGTACAGTTGATATGCCATCGCATGGTGAGGTCGTGAAAATGTTGGTAGCAAAAACAAACCGAAGTTGGCGCATCCATGAATTGATGGCACGAGTGTATAGAAGTCAATTTGCTAATCTGCAAAACAATTAGCATCCAGTATTTATAACAAAAGGTCAAATACAAAAAGAATTGTGCAATAATTATCAGAAAGTCCGTTTGGTTAAGACAGGTTAATCACCACGGGAGCATAAGCTCATTGGTAAGATAGGGGCGACACGATGTTCATCATAGAATGATTGCAGAGGGAGAATGGAAATTAAGGGAGCTTACCATTGATGGAAGAGTCCTCCTACCATGGTTTGTGGTGGAGGACGATTGTGTGGTTGTGTATTCATGTTTTCTGTTGGAAAAAAAAAATCAAATTTGAATTGAAGAAGAGCTTGAGCACAGGAAAAAATTAAGCGAAGATATGGTTAGCGCCGGTAGGTTCCATTAGTATCACATGAACAAAATCAAATGTAGGCACCCTGCAATCGTTCTTGGCTTCAATCCGAGGTACATGAGAAATAAATTAAAGCCACCGAAGCAAGCTTTTAGAACCCTGTAACTGTCGAACTCATCCTCAAGATAACTTGGTTAATTCGATACTCTCGTCTTATATCCTTATTAGATAAATATTTCTTTCACGTAGGGAAGCCCAAAAATGTTCACACTCATAATAAAATATGCTAATTTAAAAGCCAACCATACAATAACAAAGATGTAAGGATTGCTCGTAGAAATCTTTGGCGTTATTTCGATCCATTTTCAAGATCAAATTTGTTGTGAACCGGACTCTAAAGAAACAACAATGAAATCCTCTCCCTGAATGCCAGAACGCCCATTATTGTGAGAATAAGCCAAGCTAAACACATGGCCTTGAATTTGATATGCCATCCATTACATGGTAAGTTCCTTTCATGTAGATGCCCAGATGAATGACGAAATGTTCCGACGCCTTTTCCATCCCCTCTTTTACTTGCTATGCATGAAATCCATCCCGTTTACCCAGACTGATGGTAATAGTACTCAAATCATGAGCTAATAAGTACCAACTCTCGCAGGCCAGCCAGCTTGCGCCCTTGAAATCGCAAAAGTACGCCAAATGCGATAAATGATTGCAAAAATACAAGGGATCATAAAGAAAGTCCATAAAAAAACACCATGCCAAATGCGTCCCTCTCCTTGCCAGCTTCTGCTGCAACTCCCACAATTGCAACAACGCGATGGGGAATCTTATGATCGTGAACACCCCGCTACAAAAATGTAAAATGCAACCTGATGCAGCACCGTTGGACTCCCCGTTGATGAACCCTAGTACAAGATAAAATCGAAGACATCACTCTACCATACATGATAGGTGCAAATAATTAATCGCAGCAAACAAAACTCCCACAAATGACCAACTACATTGTTACACCTGTAACTCTCAGCACATGCAGTGATTCCCATCGTCTATCGTCCCATCATATATGCAGGAGGAAACCCGCCATTAGAACCGTTCATCATTGGTGTTGGACCACCAGCAGCCATGGCTGACGTGAAACCTTGACCATTCCAATTGTTTGGTCCCCCGAATGAAGTATTAGAAGCATATTGATTACCACCCATAACGCCAGAACTCATCGCACCAGCATAACCCATTCTACCTGGTCCCAAACCAGGTGGTGCAGAAAGACCTGGAGGAGGTCCATTCGCAGTGCTGAAAGATCCCCCCAAGCCGCCCATCATAACGCCGTTCATACCATGTATGCCGCCTGGTACATTTGCAGGACTTGGCGATACCATTCCTGGACCAGATCGAACACCCAGAGGATTCTTCGAAAAGCTCAGACGAATCCCACCCTTGATGCTGTTGTGCAAAGGATGGCCGTATAGTTCATGGAGAGCTTTCGTCGCAAAAGAAGTATCCTCGAATTCCACAAAACACATTGGACCATTTTGCTTGGTCCTGAAACAAAGGCGCTTGTATCCACGCTGCTTCGAGAACAGGGCTTTGAGCTCATCTTCTGAAGTATCGATTGGAAGATTACCAACATACAAAGTATTGCATGGAGGATTTTGGTCAGCAGGATTGACAGGTGGGAAATTATGGCGGTGATAGTGTTGACTTCCAAGTTGGTAGTGTTGAGGCGGTTGTGATACCGGTGACATGGTGTTCGCATTTGCCATGGTTGGCATAGTCTGCTGGGACGCGTAAGACGACATAGAAGCTGGACCTCCAGCATTGTTCGTCGCCAGAGATAAGCTTGCCATACGGGCGGTGATGGGAATTTGAGGGTTAGTCGGGCGTCGAGTTTGAATAGATGCGGCTCCATTTTCAGCATAAGCCACTGGGTCTTTGAGAAGTTCGCCTGTCTCGTCATCTTCGCCTGAATCGTTATTAATCAATGACTTGCCTGTAATGCGGGGGCGGTCATTGAGGTGATTTCCAATAGGAGATTGCGGAGAGAACAAATTTTGATAGCGAGCACTCGACTCGGGATTTGGCAATTCATTGTTTGCATAGTTTCCATTGTTATTTGTAGGTGAAACTCTTTGTGCAGATGTGAAGGAATTGTTGAATCTTGAAGATTGTCGAGGGGTCGGACCCGCTGAAGAAGCCGTGGAGGAAGTGGAGCTGGATGGTCCAGCGTTTGTGTTCGTATCGACAGTATATCGACGAGCTGTAGTGGGACTTCCATAAAATATTTCCACCACCATATTCGCATCGTTTACAATATTTAGTTTTCCATCAAGCATGTTCTTAGCCTCGAGCGCGCCCGCATGGGACTTGAAGTGGAGAATAGCAGCTCGGAATCCTGCATCATCAGATTTCTCTGGAGACAATACTTCAGCTTCAGTAAACTCTTTAGACCATACTACCATCGATCGTAGTGCATCTTCAGTGGTATTCAATGGTAAACGTCGGATTAAAACGGAACACGGTCCCGATGTAAATGATGCGCCACCATTCGATTGTGGAGTATTTTGCGACGAAGTGTCTAATGCGAAGGCATTCATTGTAGCCATCGATAAGGATTGATATGGTTGTTGGTTGTTATTGGATTGACGAAAGGCCTGGCCTTGTGGGACAAACACCTGGGCGTTCATGGCATTCTCTGGTGATAAAATCGTGTTAAGTTGTGGTTTTGTGATTAAAAGGTCGAGGTTTGTAATTGCCTCGAAACTCGAGGTGTCGCAAATAAAGAAGATGGGCCGAAAACGAAATCTGATTAATTATTGGAATTTTGTTTCAACTCTTTCTCTGCAGAATGATAAGTTTTGAACGTGTGGGAAGATCACAAAAGGCTTGGATACTTTTGCGACCGTAGTGCTGGTTGACGCGCTCGCTCGAAGGTTATGTGGTGTTCGGGTAAGAAAGTGGTAGGGGGCGGATGCGGGTGAGAAGGTTGATTATCGAAATAAGATTAGAGTGGAGTGGTAATCGTAACGATAAGGAAGCTTTCGCGCAAATAGGTTGGTTGGAATTCTTGATTGTATGTATGCGTGTGTGTATGTGTATATGTGAATGTAAGTGAAGTGTGAGATGAAAGTCAAGTGTGTGTGAGGTGTGTGTATTATTGTGAGTTGATGAGATTTGCGCAATAGATGATGGTAAGAGTAAGAAGTGTGGTAAGAAGGCCTTGTTGTGTGATCTCGTTGCTCTTTGTACAAATGTCGTAATTGTATTGATTTAATTGTTGGAAACCTTTCTTTCTATTGGAATAATAAGATTCGTACGAGTTGACTTGTCAAATATGCGGTACCTGACGATGAATGATGACCGTGCGATGTACCGAGCGAACGAGGAAGTTTAGGTAGGTTTCCACTATCCCAAGGAATCCTTTCTATCCTTTCGCGCGCGTGTATTAGAATATAATTGAAATAATGTTTATATTAGTTTGAATAGATGTATCTTGCGGTTTGAATTAGATGATCGTTTCCAATCGTGTATGATTTAATTGTAAAGATTGGGATCAAAAGTACTGTATAAAGTATGTAAGAATGACGAGATAATATTGCGATGGATTGATAACAAAGTTGGCTGGTGGTGGTAGCCTTTTTCGACCTTTACAATCAAAGAATGAATGGATACGAAGAATTGATAGGTAAGAATTATGTGTGACTCGATGAAATTAAAAGAAGTATGGAGGTTGGCGTCAAAAGTCTTCTTCTTTGCAAATGGAATGAAGAAATGGCTGGAGGATTGGAATTGTCGTTCTCTTTCTCTTTTCTTTCTTATGACTTTTGTTGGTAGTGAGGGTAAGGTAAGGAAGGTAAGGAAGGTGAGGTGAGGTGAGGTGAGGTGATGTGATGTGATGTGATGTGATGTATGGGAAAAAGAGGTTTGAGGTAGGTGGTCTATTCAATGATCAAAATTTGGGGGGGGGG
>PQXN01000547.1:0-13620 GCA_004786275.1 Botryotinia convoluta
AATAAGTATACTAAATCACTTATTAATATCTTATTAACAAAGCTATATATTGATTAGTAATATATATACGATATGATTTTATATTATAAAATTATATTAATATATCATAATATAGTGATATCCTTTATCAAGTTGATTTATAATGGAATAGAATGGAATGGAATCATATAGAAGATTGTTGATAAATAAGCTAAATCTGACTAAGTCTTCCACTAATATTGTAATAATAATATTATTATTATGATATAAGACCAACCTCCAAGATATTCGAAGAGGTATAACGGTATGTTCCGGGGGAAGCATGTTTCATTGCCCAGCATTATACAAATAGATGTCGAAGATTGTCTCAAGTATTTTGTTTTAACAAAAGCGAGTCCATTTTAAGAAAGATTCTAAGTGGCGGAGGTATGGTGCTTGTGTCGCGAATAAATGTTATTCATCTTTTTACAATCTAAGAGTCTGAAGTTGCTTCAAGGAATGAGAACACTCTGTAAGATTGATCTTCTCATGTAATCTACCTCATTTTACCTTATGTGATAATGCTCAATTTTGCATTAACAAAGCTTCAAGGAACGAGGCTATCAACTTCGAACTCCCTTTTGTAAAAATTTCACTATGTGAAAAGATGTAACTCATTTTTTATTAGGAGATGCTGTATGTCTAATGACTAAACACTAAGAAAACAGAGTAACTAATCAATTCAGTAGCGAAAGAAAAACAAGCGATGCCTGTCTAACGATATGTCTATACAAACAAACTAATTATCATACGAATGAAACTTACTAGAAAAAAAAATCAAATAAATACATTATAAACGCGAGTATCGAATTGTACATTATAATATAATCTCAAAATTTGTTCTTTCAATAGTAGAAGAAAATATCTTGTTTAAATGTATTATAATATTATTGAAACTAAAAGACTACCTAGATAGAATAATCACATTTACAGGCGCAACTTTCGAAACATACCCTTGTACTTCAATCTCGTAACCTGTCCGCTCATCAATAGGACAAATAAAATATAGAGAAGCAAATCGAAGAATATATATATATATATGAGTTAACCTTTAGAACGATTAGAATCAAAAAATATATTCTATCTAACTCTCTTTTGTTCAACAATAATTTTGTTGAGAATCAAGTTATACTCGTAAAAGATTAGCTGCTATGATTGTTATTTGAAGGCTTATAGTATTCAGCCGAAATTAGGGCCTAAAGCGGCTGCCTGCAGATGCGCAGTCACTCTTTCAGCTATATATAGATTGATACGAAGTTTCCGTTTAAGTAGCTTTCTAATTCAATTTTTACTCTTACTTCAAAACTAAGCATGAAAAGAGATTCAATCTTAAGATAGTCCTAATACTACGGAGAGAATTTAAAATACAGGGTCGAATTAGGGGATGGCCTTTAAAGATTTGAAAAGAAGTCGAAGTAAGTATTCTTTCTATCCTGACATGGGTTGAAATTTGGTATGCAGGCAAGCGAGACTAAGCCTGCACCTATCATGATTCCGCGATTAGCCAATCACACCTTTCAATCAATCGTATTCAGGACCAATGAATGATTGACTGATTTGCACGGCAGACAGTAGGGATTAGCAAACGCAGATTGTTTCATTGCATCTCTTCAACTCTCCTCTTGTTTTCCATTCTTTTCATTATATTCTCAACTTTTTCACCTGTTCAATTTCCAGAATCATCTGAAGCAATTATACGAAAGCTCATCAATAACCAACCATAAGGTTCATTTTGGCACTATAGTCACTTACGAACTTCTCTGTGAGTTCTTTTTTCCTGGGTACAACTTCATACTAACGCTTTATCGTGTTCTTCATTACCTCTCTTTTGTTCATAAGTATGAACTTTGTGACTAGCCTCTGCAGATTACTATCATCAAAAGTCAGCCCGTGTACTATCGCATCAATTCCCAACTTTAATCATCATTTAACTTGTGCATATGTATACTTATTTGTTTGAAGGACGTCATTGTGTTCAGAATTACACTTCGAGTCTCAGCAAACAGCGTTGTTTCGTGTCTGTTTGTACAATTTGAACTGAACGCCGAGAATGTAAAGTTTGGATCGATGCTAATGTCATTATTTCATAGCTCACTGAGATCCTAGACCCACGACAAAATGAACGATCGACCAAAGGAAGAAGAACAAATTGCAAAGTCGATAGCAATGAATATGGATACTCTCCAAAGTATCACGAGCGTCCCTCCTATAATCAATCAACCTAAGCCTTCTCAACCTACTTCCGGTTCCAGTAACATCAAGTCTATTGATCTTTATTCAGATTCTGATGACGAACCTAAAGAAAATAAAGAGGTAGAGAACAGATCTGCCAGACACGGCACGGCTGAGGAAGTGATCACAGTCTCATCTTACCCGAAACGAAATCTTCCATCGGTTAACTATGACGAAGGCATCAGGAAGATCAAAATACCTAGCCCAAAGCGAACTAAGCTAACGCCGACGCAGTCGGTCCCAAAACTGCGTGGTGTTATTGTTGGTACTTGGAAAGACTCAGAGCAACTCAACAACCAGGACAAACATATCGTTCATGGTTTTATCGATGATGGAGAACGACTCCGGTTTAGAATATACGGTACCAATCGTCAACACAACAAGTCCCTGGCCATTCCTCCAGGAGCTTACGGTTGCTGGGTCAAATTTCAAAATATCGCCTTTGATCCTTATCTAAGTACAAAGACTCCTGATCAAATTAAAGACTACGTCACTTTCAAGTCACAGGAGAACCAAAAACAATCAGATGGGCTTCCGCGAGTATCCCGAGACGTTGACGATGATGCTTCCGCCAAAGTCAATGACATTCAATCATCGCCTAAACCGGAAATTCTCCTTGGATTTTGGGCGGACTCAAGCCAAGTGGATACCAAAGACAAACACGCAGTATTTGGTACTATTGTCGTCAACAGCAATCATAAATTCAGATTCATGATTCGAAAATCTACTCGTGATGGACGGTTTGTGTTAGGTAATTTTCCGGTAGGCGCTGGGAACTATCAGGTCCAATACGAAAAGATTGTTCTCGAGGAGTATTTGTCTAAGCTGAAGCGCTCGGAAGTTGAACAGTATATTCTCATTCGCCAAAGAGAAATACTGAAAGGTAGCGATAGTGATTCACGCAGCCAGCAACTCAATGCAGTCAGATTAGCCAAGGCTGCTGTAGCATCACAGCATCCGTCAGATCCAAGTCCCTCTGGCCACGATGTTTCCAATCCCGATCCCGAGATTGAACAATCTATCAGATGCAAAGAGATATCGAGAGGAAAGATGCCAGATAGAAAGCAGCCACTGCATCTGCAAGGAGCAAATGATAATTCTACCGACGACACTCTGGGAGATCAATCCGCTCCCCATAAGAAATTGTCGGCTGAGCGACAACTTGCAAAGTCGATGAACAAATTGAACAAAACATGGGAAGCTCAACAGGAAGCGAAGACTCAACAGCCAATCACCTCTCCACGTTCCGAGGCTGCTGCAAGTGGCAGCTCTTTGACCAACGATAATGTCAAGATACACGGTGGCATCAAATACACGAGAAGACAGAATGGTATATTCGAGGGGAAACATGTTGGACCCCCGCAGCTTTTGAATATAGATGGAGAAGATTACGTCGAGTATCGGGTGCTGACAAAAGCGACTACTTTTTGAAACAAAGTTAGTCACTAACAACTACTTCTCTATACATGATGAGGGGCTGAAGGATCTCGAAGTTGTCATTTCTTACATACTCTGGATTACTGCTTTCCTTAAAGTCATCCTTATTCGATTGAATTTTCTTTCCGTGTGTGATCTCTTCAATTAATACGACTTCAAAAAAATATCTCCTTCTTATACTAGCGCGTTTCTATCTTCGGATTTCTTTGGGTGTAAAAGGGGCTTTTCCAATTGTTTCTATTTCTTGTAACGTTAGTATCAAAGTATTAGTATCGGGATCAGAATAATCGGAAATAAATTTTATCAAACTCAAATCTCGAAATAACAGAATATATGAGAAACATCTATCGCGATACAAAATTGTTTCTTCGATCTCAGATGGTATTGCTAGAATATGTATAACACAAAAAGTGATAATACCATCACATTATTTTTCCTGCGCATTGATACATTCTATAAGAGTAGGAACGGTGACTGTATTTGTGTCGTTTCCAGCTTCACCAGCATCGAAATGTATGGAGTTGAGATAGCAAAGTTGTATGCGATGACTTGATAGAAGTAGGCGAAGCAGTCATAACAAAATTTGTTGTCTTCAGCGAAAATTGATCTGAATAAGGACGGCCAGGTCCTGACAACTATGAAGTCAAGGAAATTTGTTCAGAAGACGGGTATCCAAAAAAGCACTTCTACAAAGAAAAATTCATATAAGAGTTCAATTGACTAATCTTTATAATGTACCTTAGAGTTTGAACAATTAGAACCTGGAAAATTCGAAGCCCGAATAGTAGTTATGATTAACTATTGTACACACGTGATCAGCAAATCTTGTACACATGTATGTTATCACCTCAGACGCTGTATATGTAGTACAGAAGAGAGGAAAATCTACTATGAGTCGTCATCGAGAGGACCTCAAATCAGAGGTCAGATTAGATATGGACCGCCATTACAAGCAAATGCGTCGATCTGAATGAATTAACCGAGGAATCTATTAATGTAGACTAATCAATTTTTGACTATTAAAGGGAACGTCGATGCTATGGTTACACCGTAAGTAAAAATAGTAGCGAATATTACAAGAGTAAAGGTAAATCTCGAGGAGATAGACAATCTTATAGGGGTCCTATACAGCTTTACTTGTATCTGCACTGCTAGAACATACCGATGACGTCATTCGGCAGATTGTTTTGGAAAGTAAAGAGAACTGAAGCGATTTGATAGTACCAGTGCCTAAAAGATGAGAACTCTAGTAATAGAAATAACCCACGTTAAGTTCTTAACGCTTGATGAAAAATGGCAAGATGTCATTATCCACATGTAATTCAGAGCACGTGGTCAGGAGATTCACTTGTTCCTGCAGCGATAGCATGTATATAGCATAGAAAGTTCAGAAAGTTCCCAGCTGCAACGCGAAACTTGTGCAATGACTATGCTGCTTGTATGAATGCCATGGATAGTTGAGTAATATATTGATTTGAACAAGCATTTGTCAATTTCAGGTAGGTACCCCCAAGGTTCCTTACAATTTTTCCATCTTGATTCACCAACTCCTCGCGCGCCTTCCTTTTTTATCGAAATTTACTCAAGGTTCTTCTAAACTTCTTTCTTGTACATTTACTGTAATAATCTTGAAACAGCAACAATCTTTACCCGTATCAACAAATGTGAAGACGTCGGAGGACCATTGTTATAGAAGGTATTTTTTTTCACACGCAAGAAAGTAAGTTCACCTGACCTCTGTACATCATTTAACAAACACCATACAATATTGAATCATTCAAAAAACGTATGGACTTGGTCAAACCGTACGAGAGTGAATATGAAGATGCTAGTGCATGCTGTTATACAAAACTTGACTCAATGACCGTACTACCGTCCGACAATCCCAAGAGAGATTGACTTGATCGGTTATCTTTCTTGTATATAAGAGGCTATATTAAGCTATTTATTAGTTCGAAAGACTTAACAAGTTTTTACTCTATTCCGCATCTGACATTAACAACATCAATTTGCAACCAGATTCTCGCAACCCATTCATCCAATATTGAACAAATATTCTTCAAGTTTATCAAAGACCAGCAAATATGGATAGTGTAAGTTCATCCTCTTTGTCCTTGAACAATTATTGAAACTGACAATTTTGAAGGATGCTGTTGTGGCTGAACGAAATGGCGTTCTCGAATTCCGAACTGCCACGAACGATGGAAGCCCAGAGAACTTTATCCTTCTCACAAAATTTCAACAAGTAGTTCGAAAGGGACTGTCAAAAATGAACACAGCGTATATCGCGAAAACAGTTCTTGACGCAAACCACAAAACTCTGGTCATGATACAGAAATCGCAAAAGCCAATCAATGGAAAATCGAAAGGGGGCATTGGTCAAACTTTTGAACAATTGGAGACTGTCATTGGTGGGGTTTGTTACCGTGTTTTTGAAAACCGCGGATTTGTTGAGATGGTTTACGTTGTGGTTAGTGCGAACAAACAGGGAGGGGGGTATGGGGCGCACATGATGAATCGTTTCAAAGATGAGATCAAATACTCTTATAAGGAAACAGTGATGGAAATTCTCGGATATGCCGACCTTACTGCCGTTGGTTTCTTTCAGAGGCAAGGCTTTACCAAAGACATTCAGTTGGAAGAACGCAAATGGGTGGGTGTCATAAAGGACTATATCGAATCGGATCTTATGCAATGCACCTTGCTCCCTAGAATGCGCTATGTCGAAGCAGCTCGAATGCTTCGTAAGCAGAAGGAATATTTGCTCGCCAAGATGGCTGCCAATAACAAAAGCAAGGTTCAACATCACCCTCCTGCGCAATGGGCTCGAGGAATTGTTGGCCCAATCGACCCTTACTCTATTCCTGGCATTCGACAATCTGGCTGGTCACCAGAAATGGACGAACTATCTCGCGAGAAAGAACCGACACCACTCACCGATCCACTCCAGGATTTCTTAAATCATTTGAAGCAGGGGAAGCATGCCTGGCCTTTCCTCAAACCTGTTGATGAGAAGGAGGTCGAAGACTATTATACGGTAATCAAGCATCCGATGGATTTGCAGACCATGCAGCAAAAGCTAGATCAGGGTTTGTACGATACACCAAAAGCTTTCGTGGAAGATGTCAAATTGATCATCAAAAACTGCAGACAGTACAATAAGCCAAACACAACCTTTTGTAAGAACGTGGCTAAGCTAGAGAGGGAAATGAAGGCTTTCATAAGGGGTGTACCAGAATGGAGAAAATCTATTAATATACTTAGATAAGTTGAATCGAATTCATCTTCTCTTATCGAGCGACTGCTTTTCATACACTTGCAGGAATCGAAAGATGTCAGTTGATGGAAATTTCTTTGAGCACCTCCCACGTCTCTAAAAGGCGTTAGAGAACCTGCGTTAATAGCGGAACATCAAGTCAATTTAAGGGTAAACGAGTCATCGTTGGTATCGCGAGGAATTGGGCATCTCTTCCATAGTAAACACATACAGTAGCAAGTTCTTAGAGCGAATGCATAAATTCAATGGCCTTCCAGAACACTACTGAGATAAGATTCTCATCCATCTTGTAAGACGAAGCTGGTGTTGGAGGTTGGGCCCTTGTAGTTTTTTTTGGCTTCCTCAATCCCGTCAGGCCTAGTAAATACAATTTAATTTCTCAATCTTCTCATTGTTGCCGTGCATATTCTAATCTGCTCCATTGCATCTCGAGATTCCGTGTCAGGATTCCTACAGGAATTAAGAGGGGAAAGCGTAATCATCTCTTCAAGTATAGTAGTGACTCCAAAAAATACATGGATATAAAAACAAACATCTGATTCACTTACAGTACAAGTGCTTGCTACCCTTTTGATAAGATTTCCAACCTTAACATGTAGTGTTCTCTTGGGCTTGTAGAAGAAAACGATGCTATGTTGCAACATTTGTAATTGTGGTGGAACTCAAAGGCGGAGGAAGAAAGGAAGGAACAGCCAGAGCTAATCATACGCTGTCCCTCCACAGATTCTGGAATCTAAGACGAGATTAAGGGTGCGTTTGAATCGATTTTTTTGACCGGGTAGGCTTAATATATACTCATATAGTAGTTAATAGTAACTTTTAGATACTATTAAGTAAAAGAATCAAATTTTTCTTTATTTTCAATGTGATTTAGTATGGTTTAATATTACTCTAAATATATTAGTCTCATTACAAATATATCTATTTATATATTAGCTCCAATATCTAAATTCCTTGTCATTTTAATTATTTCTTCAAATATAGAAGAAAACAATCCGAACGCACCCTAATGGCCACTGAGCCAATTAGCGGCAAGCCACCTTTACCAGCCACCACCCCTCGCTGCTTTAATCATAGGGCGGCGCGTCAAATACCTACTTATTGAACAGTGAAAGAATCGCATACAAATACTAGGTAATAATTTTATTGTGCTCTGAATATTCCCTAAAAATTCCTAATGACTTCTTATTTATGACCCAGGAGATTGCGCCGATTATTATTTAGAATCCCCTCTCCAAGCTCGCCACAACTCCAAGTCCAGCTTTAGTTACAAGCTTGATACCGCTACTCTGCAAAAGAACATACAACTACTTAATCCTCACTGCTTACTGACAATCGTTCATTCACGAGGTCTGGGATGGTGGCACCACATCAGCATCCTCATCAGCCCTATCGTCGTGATCCTTTGGTCTGTTCCAAGTGCGAATATGTCCTAGTCCATTATTAGCTCAGTGATACTACAAAGCATGCTCATCTGAATATAAGCAAGTGAAGAAAAAAACATACCAATCTTATCACTGGTAATGATATGCTCCTCCGTAAATGCCAAAGAACACAGTGGATCGTCAGCAACAATTTTCGTGCACACGGCGGGTAAAATAGAAATCTTTGCTCTTGGTTCTACTGGATGATCTATTGTGGTCTCTGATCGTACCTCGTCATAGGAAAGGTTTGAGTTTGAGCGAAATCGACCGGCAGTTGCTGCTGTGCCCTGAGTTTCAACCCTTGAAAGGGAGCTTGGCATTCGGGAAGATATACTACCTCTTTGACGAACGGAGGCCTAATTTTTGCGTCAGTTGACATGTGCTACATGAGCCACTGAAAGTATGAAAGAGTGAGAGCTTACAGCTTTAGGACGATGCAACATTCCAACACTGAAATCCCATAACAAGAGTTTGCCATCTTCGCCCACACTACCAAAACGATAATTTCGGTCGTCGCAACGCCATGGATCAAAGGCTACATCTGTTACCCAAGATGTATGACCAGTGCAGCGAGCTATGATGGCAGAATCTGCCATTGACCATATAGAGACGAGATCATCCTGACCACCAGAAAGAACATACTTGCCATCAGGTGACCAGCAAACACAAGCCAAGCCACCAAAGTAGCTGTTGTAAATATCGAGTAACCTAAGCGGATTAGTATTAAAAGTGTGACGAAGTGGAATCTACTTACTGCTCTTTCAAATAGTCAATAATTCGCAAAGTTCCATTTTCCGACACGACAGCCAAATGCCTGTTGTCAGGCGAGAAAGCGAAACTATTGATGGGCTGGTTGGAAAGTTTCCAAAATGAAACTGGATTAAACTTTTGATTTTTTGAATGCACTGATTTATCGATCTGAAGTTTGGCTTTTGGCATGGAAGTTGGGTCCAGATTTTCTTCACTTGGTACACTGCCATTACCATTGGGTCCGACCTCTTCTGGTACGAAAGCTGCATCATCTTTCTCCTTATCATAAGCAATCAAAGATCCATCCATATGAGATGCTAGAAATAGATTCTCGGAACCAGGAATCCACCTGATTTGTGTGACAGGCGTTGAATTTATAACACACTGACGTTGTTAGAATTTCGTATAGACTTCCTTAGAAAATATTGCTTACGTTCTTATTCAACCGTGAATATTTCTGGGTGAAAGGCTCAAACCAAATAATTTCGCCAGTGGAAAACCCCATTATAATATCTATATGATTTGGACTTTTGGTGACCTGATTGACATCATGACAGAGGCAATGGGCTTTAGTGAACAAAATTTTGAGTAATTGATCTTGCTGTTGTAATCATGAGCCTTTAATAGTCCAGGATATCGAATGGTCGCGACAGAACTTACTTTATTTGGAGAAGACAAATCAAGCCACTGAAAAGCTCTATTTATGTTGGCGAATCCAAAGTACCCATCGATTGGGCGATCTTGTAGCCTCTTGACCAAATTTTCATTGACAATACATCGTGAAATAAATGAAGAATTACTCTTCAAAATGCCACTCTTTGGTTTGCGACGTTTTCCAGTATCTTTAGTCGTCAACGACAATAATGAGTTTCCCTCCCCAAACGCCGGTGCGGACCCTATGGATGTCGCAGCTCTCGCGCTGCCATTAACCGAAGTCCCTCCACCATCACTACTTCCAGGTACCTCCGAAGAATTGCGATTCTCATATGGGTGTTCTTGTATACTCAATTGAGCCAATCCCGTCCGGGAACTTTTGTTGGTATCGAGCCTGTACAAAGGAGACGCGTAAGGTTTCGTGCTAAATGATAGGAGAGAAAGTTTGGTTCCGGCAGTTGCAGCTTGCGGAGTTGTAGATAATGGATTTGGGTTCATGACTGGTGTCTCGGATGGATGATGAGGAGGTGTCGCAAGATGCAGATCATCCTGCAGCAGGTATGTTCCTATAAAGATGATCTCAGCATTGAGTGCCTAGGCTCCTGCAAATGGAACCTCACCTTCACCAGCAAGCAATTGGAGCCCTCCGGGATGCTTAAGCAGATTATTCGTCTCTACCATTGGCATAGCCATTCCATTTTGAACAGCGAGATTGTACGCAGCCTGCGATGGATATCGCGGCGGTGGTGGTAACACACTATGTTCATCGTTAGCTATGCGACACAATGCGACACCCATCGGTAATTTTGGCACGAGTTCATTTGCTGTACTCTGGATAAATTCGAATGCGACACTCACAACATGACGGCTATAGTATTTTGCGAGCGAAATCAATGGGCTGGAATCAAACTAATCTAAGGCTAAAGACTTTGATGATGAGCTTGTAAGTCGAATGGGAAAGGAAGGTGTCAAGAGTCGAGTTTCCTCACGAACAACAACTTATTTGTTTGAAGCTATTATTGGGGGCTGCAGGAACGAAAGTGTGGGGTAAGATGCTTGTATTGTAACCCTGAAGATCTGCTTAATGAAGGGATCGTAAATATGTGAATGATTGTACAAAAAGATCGGATGATTGTGTATATAAAACAGGTAGATGGTAGTCAAGGAAAGTCCTATTCAATCCGTCGGAAATGTGGTAGAAATGGAATGGTGTAAGAGATTGGAAAGGCATTCCAAGCTTTATCTAAAGAGAACTTTATCCATTATCCTATGCCTATTATTACCTATTCATCAAGCATGGCACGGAGCATGTCAACGTCGCCATAAAACTAAATATTAAACGTGGAGAAAGTATTCATCTCCTAGGACAAAAGTAGTGCTGATAATCCGAAAAACAGCCTCTCGGATCTGATTGTCCGGGTACCTTAGTAGTCTTTGAACAATCAATCACATACACTCGTATAAGTACACATTAATCCGACATCAATCAACACTTATTGACCCACGAGTTCTATTCCACCATCAAAGAAAATACGATAAGCTCAAGTGCTGTATCTAAACCTTATAGTGCTTGCCAACTTGAGCATAGTACCGACGGCGTGAAACAAGGATGAAAGTGTAACAGCCTCGTCATACAAGGCTACAAATATGGCTACAGGTTAGTTTTGATACCTTACCCTGGAAGCTTTCTACATTCTTCGATCTATGCTGACCATGGATAAACTAGTACGGATATGTGTCTGCGGGGACGATGGGACTGGAAAATCGAGTCTCATCACATCACTAGTCAAAGATGTATTTGTTACGAACAAAATCCAATCAGTTCTTCCTCAAATCACCATTCCTCCAAGCATTGGAACTCCCGAAAATGTTACCACAACGATTGTCGATACCTCTGCAGAACCCCAAGAACGCAATACATTACGGAAAGAAATAAGAAAATCAAATGTTATCCTCTTGGTATACTCGGATCATTACAGCTATGAGAGAGTAGCTCTTTTTTGGATGCCATACTTCCGCTCATTGGGCGTGAATGTGCCTGTAGTACTATGCGCCAATAAATCGGACTCGACTACAAATGGGAACACAGCACAAGTGGTAGAGGATGAGATGTTACCAGTCATGGCAGAGTTCAAGGAGATAGATTCATGCATACGGACGAGTGCTAGGGAACATCACAATGTCAATGAAGTGTTCTTCCTTTGTCAAAAAGCTGTTACACATCCAATTGCACCACTCTTTGACTCCAAGGAAGGCATTCTGAAACCTGCGTGTGTTGCAGCTCTAAATAGGATATTCTATTTGAACGACAAAGATCAGGATGGATATTTGAATGACCAAGAAATGCAAGACTTTCAAGCCAAGTGTTTTGAGAAGCCATTGGCTCCAACTGATCTCGAAAACATAAAGATCTCAATCAGTAGAGCTTCTCCAAGTTCTAATATGGAGAGGGGGATTGATCAAAAGGGGTTCATTCATCTCAATAAGATATTTGCGGAGAAGGGTAGGCATGAGACTATATGGATTATTTTACGGAAATATCATTACACAGATAGTCTCAGCTTGAAAGATAGTTTCCTTCATCCTAAACTAGATATACCAGAGTTTGCTTCTGCGGAACTCAGTCCCGCTGGTTATCGATTCTTTGTCGATCTCTTTCTGTTATTCGACAAAGATAACGATGGAGGTCTAAACGACAACGAGCTGAATGCCTTATTCGCACCTACTCCTGGCCTGCCATCACATTGGCTCGAATCAAACTTTCCGGCTTCTACAGTCCGCAATGAAGCTGGCCACATAACCCTTCAAGGTTGGCTTGCACAATGGTCGATGACCACATTTGTCAGCCCCGCCACTACTCTCTCATACATAGCCTATCTTGGGTTTGAACCTACGCCTGGAAAGCCTTCTACAACCACCGCTCTGAAGATAACCAAACCTCGCAAAAGACGTCGCCGACCTGTTCGTACCGAGCGCAACGTAGTTCTTTGCTACGTTCTCGGTGCCTCCTCGTCAGGTAAATCTTCCATTCTCGACGCCTTCCTCAATCGTCCCTTCGATCACCTCTATCGCCCCACCATCAAGCCTCGTGTCGCCGTCAACAGCGTCGAACTACCTGGTGGCAAGCAATGTTATCTAATTCTCGAAGAACTCGGCGAACTCGAGCCGGCAATCCTCGAAAACCAAGCCAAACTCGACGCCTGCGATCTCCTCTGCTACGCCTACGATTCATCCGATCCAGACTCTTTCTCCCACATCATCAACCTCCATAAAAAATACCCCGCCCTCTCATCTCTCCCCTCAATCTGCACTGCCCTCAAAGCCGACCTCGATAAAACAACGCAGAGATGCGAAAAACAACCAGATGAATATGCACACCTCATGAATATGAATGCACCAGTACATGTAAGTGTCACGTGGCATAGTATCAGCGAGCTCTTCGTTACATTAGCAGAAGCCGCAACGGACCCATCGAAAGCCTTTCCAAAGAGTGAGGAGGAAGCACCAGATAGAACGGGAGTATGGATTGCTCTTGGCGCTACAGCTTGTGCGCTTGTGGCAGCGGGCATGATTTGGAGGAGGACCTGGTATGTTGGGTAGAGAGATGGGGGCCGGGATGGTGGGACGTTAAAGGGTGAGACGTGGAAAATCCTCTTCTCTGGGTTGTACCTCTAGAATGAGAGTCTTGGAAGGACAAAAAGAATAGGTACGATATATGAAAGAAAACATGTGTTATAGTTAGTTATATGTAGCAAGCTCGCGAAAATAAATGATACCCAGTCCATCCAGTTCCACCAAGTCGAAGTCATGGAAAAGCCCCGGGGGGGG
>PQXN01000548.1:0-13611 GCA_004786275.1 Botryotinia convoluta
ATATCACTTCCACTTCATAGTTAGATTTTACCTTAGTACGATTAATCTACATAGTCAATATTACATGCATTCCACTGGCCTGCTCCTTCATTGTGAACAGTGTAATTAATATAATATTGAAAGAAGACTAATATATTACAAAAGCCAAAAAGTATAATAAGTAACTCGAAAAGACCGAAACAAGTAATAAAAGCTATTTTCCATTTGTCACCTTCTACAATACAAAGTTTATTAAAAGCAGCAATAATATTCAGTTTTGTATATACTATAGTATTGTAAAGAGTATTTAGAGTTTCACAAACAATAGGGAGTGGATAGCGATTCTTTATTATAATATTATTTAATTCTCGATAATCTTGACATATATATATACCGCCATCTGATTTAGCAGCTAAAAGCAAGAATACAATACTATATAATCTTGACTCCCGAATAAAGCCTTTATTAAAGTTATTGTTAATTCATTTATATATAATTTCGAACTCCAATAATAATAATAAGTAATTCTTAAAATATAATAACTCCTTTTCAGGTATTAGCTCAATCTTATAATCCCATACTCAATATAGTAAAAGAATATCCGCATAATATAAAAGGAATACGGGTAACTTATCTTACAACTAGAAAGGAAGCTTTTATCGAATTTCCATATCACTAAGTTTAGGTTTTCCAGTTAGAAATTTAGAAACATTTGTCTCCAAGATTTTGTGTAAGTGAGCTGGCTTATAACAATCATAAATAAAATCATATAAGTGTAATAATAGTTGAGATAGGGTTTTAGTTAGATTCCTTTTACCAAACAGGATATCTCTGTATTCTTTTTTGTTAAGATGAACTATTTGTAGCAAAATAATTGTATTGAGAATCTCCCTATTATTTATAATCTAACATTCTGCTGTTTGATTAAGTTCATCCCAAGTAATCCTTATTACACAAACATTATTCTATCAACAAAAAAAAAAAAAAACTCGAGGCCTATAGCTAACGAATATCCTCTATGTTCGGGCTTAACAAAGGTGACTGCACTTTTAATATTAGTACTAAAAGTAGTAATAGATAACCACGTTTTGGATTGATTTGTTGTTTGCATTGATTAGCCATTTTCTTTACTGGAATTACATATATATTCGGGAGATTACTTATTATCTGAGCTTGTGTGCAAGGACCTTTATTACAAGTTCTTATACGATAATAATTCATACTCAATATAAATATTATTTCAATATCTAATTCGTTTTTATTAGTAATAGATTTGTATCCCTCATCTCTTCGAACCAGTTTTTCATATATAGTGATTGATAAGCCTTCTTAAGAAATTCCTTAATTGGCAATAATACATCCAAAACTCTTTTTATTTGAAACTATTCCCAAACTACTAATAGATTTATAGCTAATTGTGGTGAGTGAATTGTTAATGCCCGAACAGTATGCAGTGTATCTCAAGGACAATATTGTATGGCACAATAGAATAATGTAAAAGAGAGAGTTATATTCGACCAGTCTATATACAAATTATAGCATTGAAGCCACAGCAAGCCAAAGATGACCAATATATCGAGAGATAATTTGATAACAAAAAATAGTCAGGTTTCATAATATAGTTCTATAACTATATCTGTAATAAAATATTCAGTAATAATATCTGCAACTTTGTTATCTACTAAGCAAAGTTCCTTTCGATGGGGCAGAGTTTGAATATGTATCTTATGATTAATAACAAAAGAACAATTTGCGAACACTTTTCCAGAATATCCACTATCAATTAGACTAATCATATCAAAAGAAGATTTATATACTGGGAATATAGTGGTTTTAATGAGTAGAGATTTGCTATCTATAATATTAAACTGTAAAGATTCTTCGCTAACTATAGCTTGTCTTATTTATTCAATATTCCTTAACAATCTCTATAAGCAATTCAATATAAAAGTTAGGCTTTTCCCGTGTAATTATTGATTAGAGATGTTAATGTATTGTAGAGTGAAGTATTAGATACACTTTCTGAAGATGCTAAAGACTCGATTTCAACGAATCCTTGAAATGTATTTAATTATTGCTTAGGATAAAATATAGTATAGGTATTATTGTTATTACTATAACTATTTCGAAAACCGTATTCCTGGAAATCGTTTCGATTATAAGATTCATTTCGATTGTAAGAGTATTGATTAAAGTATTAATTGCCTCAACTAATAGGAGCATCTCGATACAAACTATGATTGTCAAAACCTTCTCGAGAGCTTACAAATCCAGGGCCTCCTCTAACTACTTGTTATATATCCGCTTATTTCTTAGTATTACAATCCTATATTGAGTAATCAGATTTCTTGTAATAATAATAGAGACTAAGTCAATATTCCTTTTTTTATTGTTAATCTTATATTTTGAAAGTATTGAGATTTATAGGATCAGATGATGCTAGTATAGTGGATAATGTATTAGTCGGGGATATATAGGGTTATATAAAACTCGAGTTCATTTTTGATCCCAAAAGGTATTCATTCTCTTATAGATTCTAATTCCAAATTTCAAACTTCTATTTCCAATTATCAACATCGATAAGAAAATAAGGATTGAAATCTTACATAAATAGTTGTTGAAGGTTATAAAAGACTTTCATCTTTATTATTGTAATCATCTCATATAGTTGCTTATGATATATTATACCAAGATATTCTAATTGAATATAAAAAGCTGAAAAAAATATCTTATTGATTATCTTGAGTTTATCAAATTGGATTAAGGCTTTGTATACTATATTAACTAAGATATAAAGCTTATCAAATTTGTTAAAAAAGAAATCGCTAATAATATGAATCGAAATTCTATTAATGATATTATTTATATTAATCAATTTCTTTTAATATATATGGCTATTAATAAAAGAGACTAAATATAAAAGCTTCTTTTTTTCTATATCGAAAACAATCAAATCAATTGTTTAGCAGATTTATAAGCCTTACTTCCAAGTAATGTATTTCTCTTATCGAAATATTAATCCTATTTTCTTTTCTTAAAAAAACTCAGGGTTTTTTGAAGTTTGTTATTGGCCAATCTTATTTTAAATAGAAGCACCTAATGAATTTTATATAAGTTGAGATTATAACAATTGAGTTAATTGAAATTAAATACTTAATTGATTATCTATAGTAGTCTTAAAGAGATACTCTATAGCTAAATCTTGTTTGAGTACTTGTTGAATAATAAAAAGTGAATCAAGTATGCGATTAATAATATTATATAGATAATTAAAATATTCCTATTAATCTTGTATTAATATCAATAAAGGAAAAGAACTATAAAGTTTATAATCCTGAAGGCTAGATAGTTTTTCTATAATTCATTACTATTAATTAAAAGTGTTATTGATTTCAGCTCTAAGTATCTCAAGCAAAACAGATAGTGATAAGCTAATACTCGAAATATTCAATATATTAGCCATAATAAGAAAAGAGGACAAAACAAAAACATAATCGAAAATAAAGACAAAGATGAAGATAAAAATGAAGAAACATAAAAGATACAAAAGATACAAAAGACGCAAAAGATTGTAAAAACTATAAAAAGATTTGTTTTGAATAGATAAAAGCAGAAATAAAGAATTTCTTTTTAGAATCGGATTGCTCTTGCTGTAACAAGATTCTTTTGTAAGGTAGAATATACTATCACAGTACAAGAGATAAATATTAGATAAGATATATGATATTCTACAAGGAGTAAAGAAGGAGGCGGAGAGGTGCCAATTATATGGAGGGCGGATGCCTAAGGCATTCATATAATTACGTATTGAACCCGTGACAATAATAACAAATTTTGCTTTTTGACTTGCTCGTTTGAAGGAAGATTGAGATTGAATAAAATGATAGGGTATATATAATAATTATTGATTTTTGTAATCTATACACTATCTTGTAATAATATTAGAGTTATATTTTCTACTATATTTCTAATTAGTATTATTTATAGAAGCAGGATATAGGAAAAACCTATTTTTGAAATAGATCAAGCTCTTTTCTATAATAATTCTGATATAAATTACTGTTGAAAATATCTTGCCAATTTTTATTAGTATTTTGATTTTTGATTCTATCAAAACTGACTCTATAAGTTATTAGACACTCAATCTTAGAAGATCTGAATTGTATATTTAATCTTTCTTTTAAAGAAAAAAAGAGATATTATTTTCTGAAACATTTTTCTCCCTTCTTATTTGTTCCTTTATACCATCTAAATTCCCTACACAATCTATAGCTACAATAATCATTCTTACTTTTACTTTTAGTATAAGCCATACAGCTTTTAATACAATAATCAATCCATTCGGATTATAAACCTATCTCCTTTCAAAGCTATGCATTCTTCCTTTAAATACTAGAGAGGGGATTAAATGGATTAACGATATAACCTCGATATTTCGTAATAAATTCGGTTATCTTTTGCTATCCAATGCATATAATATGCACTTCAAGTATAATCCAATCAATTAATATTTCAGTATCTATTTAATATTAGTTTATTATTAAATAGAATACATATACAAAGATTACTCTAATCTATTTGATTTGATTCATTACTACTATCAGAACCATCACCATTATACATAATATCACTACCCAAGCCCTTATTTGAATCATATTGTATACAATCTAGCTCTCAAATTGCAAACTCTAAATCTATATCAAACTTTAACTACTACCTTTTAATAGCTTAATTATTACCCCCATTTATTCCACCTAAAAAGTTCTCTATTACCTAGATTTCATTCAGCGTTTTTCTAACTTCATTCTCTGTATACCCCCAAATAACATTATCATTATTGTTGTCTTCTTAATTACCTATATTAAAATTGAGATTAGATACTTCCATTGATTCCCGATTATTACTATTAATAATAGAACTAGAAGATTATTAATTCTGATTGTATCTATAAAACATAACTCAATCAATCAATTTATCAATTAAATATTTCTAACAACTATATACTTTTTTCAATCCAGATAGATAAGTATTTTGACTATTCTCGTATAGCTATGTGTTAATATAGTCTTCTTTATCGATATATTTTTTAATAACTCTTATAGATTGGGCTTTACTACAATATTACCTATATAGATAGCATTCAAATCTATATTGAGATCATTGATAACATTACTGCTGCTACTATTATTGCTATTATTACTATTATTAATATTATTACTATTATTACTATTATTACTATTATTACTATTATTACTATTATTGCTATTATTGCTGTTATTACTGTTGTTACTATTACCACTACTGCATATTGCCCTTATTTTGAAAATTATAAATAAAAACAATCATTTAGCTTCTTTATATCATACTTTGAAAATATATATAGAAGTATAGTATACTCTTCAAACTCTTTATTCTTCTCCAGAAAAAACAATAAATTCCAAGTGTTCTTACTCTTTTATATTATAGCTTATTTTAATTACTAGAATCCATATCGCTTTATATTATATTTTTACTCTTTTTACAAATAGATTTACTATCCACTCGGTCCAGATAGAGAAAGAGAATCAGAGTTTAGCCGATCTATTAAACGATTTAACTTTTCTGGGGTCTATATAGAGAGGTTTCGCTAAACAGCTCTTTATAAGCAATCAAATAATTGATATGGTAATTTCTTGGGGTAGCTAAATAGATATTAATAAGGATTTCAATACACCTGCTCGGTTGAGAAAAAATACAAGTAAAAAATGCAAATAAAAAATGCAAGTAAAAATGTAAGTAAAAAATGCAATTATTTTTTCCTTCAAAGAAAGTCATCAAGCTTAAGAGCAAAATTATATCTCAATAATAATGAATTAGAGGTCAAAGCCTGTAATATAGCTTTCAATCGATTATATGCTTTACTTCAATAGTTCTTTTATTATAAAAGATTATAAATCCATATTATAGCCTGCTATAACATTAATTTAAATTATTAAAGTATAAATCGTTATAAAGAAATGATCTACCTCACTTGGCTTCCCTCAAATATCATTATTAATATACTCTTTCCATTCATCCAAAATCTCGAGTCCCATTTCTCCCTCTAATCGCTTTACCTCTTCTTCATCGAAATCATTAATATCCATTTCCATATTACTATTTTCTTCTTCCTTTTCATCTTTCTCTTTCTCTTTTTCATTTAGACAACTATTACCCATCAAACAATCGCCAATCTTATTTCTATTATTAATAACTTCAAAATCAAAAAGATTATTGTTATTCTTTTACTCATTCATTTCGAATTGCAAATCGATATCATTATTGATTTCAATCAAAAGATTAAGCAAATTGATTTCATTTATAATAAACTTATTCACTTCTAAATCAAATCTAAAACCAATAAAAGTTAGTAAATTTATTAATTGATATCACAAATTGAAACCTACTTTTCAATTTTTATTGAATCCAGAATTTCTTTTTTCTTTTTCTTTTCTAATGTTTTTTGATTATCTTTATTTGTATTTTAATACAATTATATTCTTTTTAACTTATTAATATAATAAATAACTTTAACTCTCACATTTTCTTTAGCTTTATACACTATATATATATCAAAGAAAAGATTTTGTTGCCTTTTTCGCTTATAAACAAAATAAGAATTAAACAAATATTCATTTACACTTTTGTAACATTTATTAGAAGCTCTATTACCAACATTTTTTGTTTATTATAATATCTTTAACCTTCTAAAAGATACAATCTTAAATAAGAAACACAAATATCTTTTAATTGTTTTAATTCAATTGAATTTAATATCTAAAAGGAAAGTAATACTATAGAATAAAATGAATATTTGTTACAAAAAGACTTAAAAAGTAGTAATTAATAATGAGCACTAATTTTGATTAATATTAAAAAGCAAAAGGGGATATAAATAATATATCGAGTCACATAATCATATTTGCTTTATTTGCCTTACAAATAGAATTCTGGGATCCTTTATACAAACACTTCCCTTTTATTATTCAAAATAATATTATATTCAAAAGATAATAGATTCATTCACTCTTATTAATATGTATAATTTGTAATTCTATTATAGTAGTCCTATTAACATTCTTATTTATTAAAAGTCTCAGAATTTTATACAAAGTGTTTCAATCTTTTTTAATAGTGTAAGGGATATCGTAATGCCAATACAAAGGTAGTATATACAGAAGCTTGCTAAACTAAAAAGGGAAGAAACTATTAGGCGATTAGGGAATATAACAAATCAAAAAGCTTTATAAGGGTTTCAGAATACTCCCATCCATACACCAGATCATTCCCTCCCTCATTCTCCAAAACGCTTTCAAAAGCAGTCCCCCATTCCATCTCAACAAAACTCCCCCACTCCATCTCAACAAAGCTTTCCAACTCTATCTTCCCCCTCTCTGAAACCTAAAGATCGTACAATCAATAAAAAAGATCAATATAATAATAAAACAATAAAAAACATTAAAACAAGAAAGTTTCTAATTAATAAAAAGACTAAACCAAAGAAAGATATTAAAAAGCCTAAAATGCCTATTTTCAAATACAAACCAAAAAGGGTTCTATCCAATGAAAAAAGAGTTTGTGATTTGAATAAATAAAAATTATTTATTAAATTTAGATTTCGAATTATCAAATTAATTTTATATAAAGCTTTTATCAAGGGAAATTAAGTTTTATACCAATACTTAAGCAAATCTTATATCTCGAATAGCATTTGTAAGGCTTGTATAATAAATAGCTCAAACGATTAGAATAAACCTTCAATTTCAATCATTAGTAATCAAGGCATTATAGAAAACTATGGAAATGATATTAACTGTTTGTTTTGATAATAGGTTTTTATTTGTTTTGTAAAAATATCTACTAAAATATACAGTTCTATAGGACATAGCGCGCTATACAAAACGAACCACTATTATAAAGAAAGATATAGGATTATTACAACAAACATTAAAAAAAGCTATAGAAATTGATAGTATTGGTTTTACTATAATACAAGAAGGTTTTTGTAAATACAAAAACTAATTTTTTGAATCTGTTTTTACTTTCTTTTATTTGTTTTTACTTGTTTTTACTTGTTTTTACTTGTTTTTACTTGTTTTTACTTGTTTTTACTTGTTTTTACTTGTTTTTATTATTCTATTTCTGTAAATTGGGATATTCTAAATATAAGGAAAAACATTATTAAGAGAGTATTAATAAGATTAGGATAGGTGTTAAAATAAGTTAAGGAATAATAATAATGAAAAGTATATTTAAAAGCATTAAATACCCTTTCAATAACAGTTTAGTATTATTTATATTATTAACTTATTCTAAGATTACCAAACAAAGTTATATTCAATATACCACAATTTTCGGCTGCCTCAATAAAGTATAATAGAATTCTATCTCAAACTTCAATTCAAAGGGATCAATTTGAACAACAAAGTCCTTAAGCTTATACAAATAGATTATTTATTGCCTTGATATCAAATATAATAATATTTGGATATAGAAAAAGAATAATAATAGATTTCAAGGCAATTTTTGATATAATAGAAAGATGTCTAATCTAATAATTCAAAGATAGTTATAATTCTAATATATTTATATACTTTTGAATTCATGTATAAAATCAATTGAAATTTATATAAGAATAAAATACTTCCTACAATTGGAAATCCCTATCATTTATACTTCGATAATATATTTGAAACAATATTATAAATAAGTTCCCCAATTTGAATAACTTTGAGAACTTATAGCTTATAGATATTATTTGTATTACTATTATATAAAATAAATAAAGCAATGAGAAAAGATTTATGATATTGAAAAAGAGAAGATATCGAAATCAGGGCTCTATAAGATTATTAAGAAATAAATCTTATATTGAAAAGGATTAGTTTTCAATAAATCTAATATACTTTAGAAGCATTTGAGCAGAATAGGGAATTAATATCTGGTTTTATAGTTCAACAAGATTGAAGGATATAAAGAAACTATATATAATTAATATCTATTGAGGCAGATTTGCTATCTCTTTTGAATATTGGGGATATAAATATATAATAATTGAATATAATATTAAGTCTAACGAAAGCTTTATTAATTTTATTAAGGGCTTTATTATTACAAACCCAATTCAATTATGGTTCTGAAAGTAGTAGCTCCGAAATCGAAAATCTTTTAGATATTGAGGGGCAAAATAGTATTGATAAAGAATCTTTTGAAAATAGAGGGAAATATATATAAGAGAAATATAATAATTTATATTTAAAAAGAGTGGATAGAGGTTGGAGAATGTTGTATTCTTATTGTTGTGATTTAATAAAAAAAAGCTGTAATATATTAAAGCTTTTTATATCTAGAGTACTAAATCGAAATAATCGAAATAGAGGTTCAACTCAAAAGAATAAGAAGATCCAAAAGAATGCTTTTGCAATTGTAGATATAAGGCAAAGGAGGAGTAATCGTATTGAAATACAGGAAAGAAATCGGATAGATATATAATCTAGAAACTCGATTATAAAGGCTTTATAATTACAAGGTTAAAGAGAGTTATATATATAAAATTGGTTTCAGACTTTGTAATATTATTTTTATATATTTTTTACTTGTAATCCTGTGATTTGTATAGAATTTTAATCTAGTAGAATGAATACTCTCAACTCATATATGGATATATATTTCAAAATGTGATAATAGATAAAAATGCCTTGGATTTGAATATAATGAAAAGTATAATATATTCTATTGAAAACAATGAAGTCCCTAAAAAATCAAAAACTTTCGTTAGGTACAAAGATTAGTTTAATCATATTAATACTTTAAAAACGTTTTTTTCAATACATAATAAAAGTATTGGAGAGTTTATAGTAATTACGAAAGGATTCATTTATAAGGTACGGACTTTGCCACCACAGGGTATGTTCTAAATAGTACGTTGTTGATGTCAAATTACTACCTTGAGTTGTTGATAATATGGTCCGTTGTAGCTCAAAGATCACTCGTCAACTCTGATTGTATATGGGACTAGGCTAATAGAACTAATCAAGGGCCAAAATCAATAATATCCTGGGAAATATGAAAGGCAGATCACTTAATCCTAGAGGGTATTTTGTAATCATGAAACATCATAGATGCTTCTATTGATATGCGAAGACAGATATGACTGATTAGGCTAATCCACGACACCCAATAAACTCATTCCATAGCCCAGTTTGTAATAGTATATCATAAAGTACTATGTAAACTTTCTACGGATACAAGAAAAGGAAGTGTCTGCACTTGATTCTAATCATCCCGCACCTAGACCGAGATTTAAAATGCAAAACGGAAACAAAAAACGCCACATTAAAATCATGTCACCACCTTGACTCCCTTGGCCAATTTTTGTAGATCATATCTTGACCTGCTTTATCATCGTCTGTAGCCCCTCTTCAATACCCAAAAACGTCTCTTCCATCAACCCTGTCGGAGCACTTATATCACCGGGCTGCATCAAGAAACAACTCCTTAGTCTCGTACAAGCACTCAGGCAATTTCCAAGCTCTCTTGCTATGATCTCCGAGAATAGTCTCCTTTGATCAGCAATGTCGATCTTGAATGTGCCAAAATCGAGTTGTGGAAGCCCGAAAGGATTTGAGGATGGCGAACTAGAGCTGGAGGGTGTGTTTCGGGGTGATGGAGTGGAGGGTGAGCGTCTTCGATGGTCGTCTTGAGTAAATATGAAGCAGGCTTGCGAGTAGAGATCGTGGATATGTTTTAGCGCGATCACATAAATCATTAAAGGGGTGAAATTCATCAATTGTGACGAATTACAGCTATTACCTGGTTGAATCCCAGAGTGAATAGAGAAAAAGTCTTCCGGGCTTGTACTTCTTGCTGTGTTTGAAGCTAGTGTGCTGTCAAATATTTGAGCCAGCTCAGATACTGCACCTTTGTTGGTAGCAAGAATTACATCGAGAGATAGAGACGATGGATCTCGAAGTAATTTCTGGAGTTTGCTGATTATAATGAAGCATTTTGACGTGAAGCGCCAAGAAGCTTCATATTGTGCGACCGAGGAAAGTATAGGAGAGGTCATGTAATGAGATTGGGCTGTAAATGTGATTTTGTTATTATGTGTAGTCTGTGGCATTCGATTCATACTGTGATGGTTCATATTCGTTTGACTCGTGGTAGAGTGGGAGGTGAAACCTCGATCAAAACCACAATCTGCATCGAAGGAAGCACTACTCTCCGGATACTCATACATCTCACGGGAGAAGCCATGATTATGATGCTGTGTTGAAATTGTTGGACGCGTATATGATTGGGATTGAGATCTCCATCGAAAATCATTTTGGGCGTGTTGAGCTTGTTTTTCTGACGATTCTGAATGAGTCCTTTTCCGAGAAGGATGGAATGTAGGCATTGGTGAAATCGGTATTGGACCAGCAATTTGCCTCTTGGGACTCCTGCTATCATCTTGGGAGCTGGTAGTCGTAGGAACTTCATGAATTGAAAAGTCATATTCGAAGTCTCCATATTCCGGATTCTTCATGCTATCTACATTCGAAGGGTTCTCGGGCGCAAGCGAGTTGAGGGCATCAGCTCTTTCGTCAGAACTAAAATCCCATGAGAATTCGTGTTCAATCACTGGAGTCTCCAGGGATGATGTATCTATGCTTTCCAAACTCGTCGAGAAATTCTCTGGTGCCGAGCTTGAGGTAACTTTGTCGTTGTTTTCCCCCGGAAGAATACTGCAATGCGCAGGTGAAGAAGTTAAGCCCTCACTACTTTCCACAGGTACATCGTTTTGCTTGCTGTTTAAATTATTGCCGTTGGCCTCATCATGTATGACGTCCGCGCTTGCCACGGATATCATCTCTGTTGAAGTGTGGATATTTAATGACTGGTTACCGGATCTAATGCAGAACTTGTTAGTCCTTTATTTTCGCTCTTGAATGGGTAATAATCATCTGGTTTAACATGCCTAGGAGCTGTTCCTGTCACTGCTGTGTTTTTAAGGACTGATGCCCGCCTACGATGGCCTTGCACTTTTCCCACCATGGAGATACTATAGGTGCATTTTTGTTGGTTATATACACACCGTCGACATCCTGTACGTTCTCCGCTGCATCTGACCTGCTTCAAATGAATACTTTAAACGGTTCTGGGAGGGTATTAATAATTTCTGACCTTAGATGCATGACATTCATTACAAGCATGTCGTAGCTTTGGAGGTTTTTGTGGTCTGTTATTTGAAGCCATAATTAACATGATTTTCAGCACAAAGTTAGAGATAGACAGAAAGAAAGTGATCTATGGTGACATGAGAAGTGATTTGAGTGGTTTGACTGATTTAGATGCAGAAGAGGTAGAATTGATGTATGAATAAAGGTATGCTTGAATGCTTTCTTGACAATCGGTCCTCGGAGAATATAATCAAGTTGATATCCGTATCATGACTATCGTTATCTTTTCCGATTTCTCTTTGCAAATGTCTTAAATGGCTCACCCGCATAACCCACTTGCATGCTGAATCTCCACGCCTGCGGGACGTCATGGTCAATTTGATTAACTTTCGCATCTACTGTAGCCATTTACAACCTGGTGGACGGTCCGCAAGATGATATGGAAGAGCCTTCCTACCAACTGAACCGTAGATTTCATTGCCTCCGCAATGCTGATTCCAGATATGTATAGTCTAGGTTTAATTTAATAGGGTTAGTTAAGATAGGGGACACCCTATTCACGCTTTACTAGCCAATATAGGCACTAATTCGTGTTGTTGAACGGAAATCCCGGGCATATTATGGTAATTCGCTTGCAGCATGCCCCCCTTGAAAATCTGTGGTTTCAATCATACCTGTCAAGCATAATCATATTTCCCCAGAATTTAGGGTTACCGAGCTCATACCGGCATGGTGACACGAACATGGATGATTCGCCAATTCGGTCTTTGAAACAACGTGTATGCTATCTAGAATAATAACGGACGGCCGACCAAAACCCTAAAAGTAAAGTCAAGGGGTTTAAATGGTATTTGGATCTACTATTCGCGACTAGCATCAATAATGCGCATGTCACTTACTTCACTCATTACAAACAATAAGGTTTTCGCCTGTGATAAATACCTAGGTAGCCTTAAAAGAAAGCCTCCACGGAGGTATATGTAATAAATTTACTACACCGCTTTTCTTTTGCCACTAAGAGAGTCGTTCTGCCCGAACAAACTGATCCTGGCTAACGAAGGCGGTATAATATAACTCAATTCATATACCTTCGTAATACCCCTTACCTAGACAGTTATAGACGCAGTCATATATTCTATTTAAGGAATAACAAACAGATCTGAAACTAAAAGCCCGTTTGACTCGAGGCTCATGTAAATAGTACACTATGTAAATAAAAATACATAACGTGGTTTAACACCGAGTGGCCCATATCACCGAATGGCCCACTTCAAAATACACCAAAATTAGGCTTTTTCTAATATTTACGTTTTAATAACTAAACATTATTCTTGAAAAAGAAAGAAACATTAAATAATAATAAAAAATTAACTTTCTAAAAATCTAGTTTTTATATAAATATTTTCATTGTATCTTTAAAAAAATCGAAACTGTCACGATTTTCGTTACAAAA
>PQXN01000549.1:0-13589 GCA_004786275.1 Botryotinia convoluta
GTCACCTGGTCTAATTCTAGGTTTAGTGGCGGAGTAGGTCTAATGGCCTGATCCTGATTTCAATTTAGTTGCCTAGTATATCTATTATAGAATTTCACAATGAAAAAGGAAAGATACCTTATTTGGTATAAATGCTTTAATTATCTTAATCCTAACAAAATCAGGAATCTATACAAAGTTATTATACTCCAAAGACCTATCAAGATCCCTTCAATTCTTGATATCTATAAAGTATATATTTTCACAAAGATAACTAACAAAATCCTAAGTTAATTAAGTATACAAAAATCCAAAAGATTAGAATTGATTTATTTTGATATTACTAACCCTTTCCCAAGATTTATTTAAGAATATAGATACTTTCTCCTTATTATCAATAATACTACAAGAATAAATTGAGTTATTTTATTGAAATAGAAGAGCAATGTAATACCCTTATTGAAAGCCTGGAAGCAAGAAATTGAACTCATTATAAATGCAATTATAATTACTACCAGAATCGATAATATATTAGAGCTTCTTTAAGCTATCCAGGAATAAAAGGCTAATATATGATTAGAGATTACAGTGATTGTATTATTTTACCAAAATGGTTCAGCCAAATATAATATATATATTGTAGAAGCCAATATAAGAGTAATGTTAAAAGAAGCTTACTTACTATTAGAGTTTTGAAATAAAACTATTAAGTATGATATATATATTCGAAATTGTACTAGTATTAGTTTAAATGCGAATAAAATCGATCAAAGTTTATTTGAAGTATTTATAAGTATATTATTAGATATCGATATATACAAGATCTGGGGGAATCGATGTTATACCTATATCAACCCCAAAACTATTCCAAAAGGATAAAGGTATGATAAACTTTGTGATATAGTAAAGATTAGGATATTCCTGGGATACTCAAAAGATATTATCAAGTATATAAAGGTTTATTCATCAGAGCTAAGTTATATATATTATTTTTATTATATTATAATTAATAAAAGCTATAAAAGAAAGGATCTAGATTTCAAACTCAGAAACTGTATAGCTGGATTACAAGGTACTAAGAATATAGAATCTGATTGCAAGTTTTACAATAGATTTAAGAATATCCCTGAATCATTGTCTATTCCAATTGATCTATTAATATTATTAGATATAATAATCACAGATTTGATAAAGATATACTTGCTAATATTAAAACAAACAAAGATTGAGAGAATATTATATTTTGATAAAAATAAATATGGAAATATTTGATAGGTGATTGATGATTTATTAAGACTAGTAGGAGAAAACAATAAAGAAATTAATATTACTTTATTTGAAGTTACTTTACTTGAGGTTACTTTATTTAATATAATTTTACTATCTAATTCTATACTATCGAATTCGAATCCATTATTTGAGGTTACATTATCTAAGATTATATTACTTAATATTATATTACCTAATATAACTTTATTGCTTATTACATTTATATCTACATTTACTTCTATATTACCAAATTCGAGATATGATTTTAGAAAGAGGAAGAGAAGTAATGATAATGATATGGAAAAGCAAAGAAATTCTAAAATTATTTAGGCTTTACTTATCTCCTTAAATAAGCTAGTAATAGAACCAATCGAATATATTATAATTGCTATTCCAAATATTCATTGATTCAAGAAGAAAACAAATAATGAAATTGCTTCGAAAATCTTAACTTTTTTAGTAGATATATCAATAGAAACTGAAACCATTTTATTAATAATCGAAATTCTCGGGATTAAGATATTTAATATATACAAAAAAGCAATAGCAAACAAAAAGTATACAAAAGAATAGCAAATTGTAATTCAAGAAGAAATAGACTTATTGATTAAGAATAGTATTTAGGAAAAGTTTATTTTATTATAAGGGAGTAATCTAGTTTCAACAAAATGAGTATTTCTTGTTAAGACAAAAGATAATAAGGTAGAGCGATTTAAGGCTAGATTGGTGGTTAAAGGATTTAGTTAAGTTTTAGGTAAAAATTATAATGAAATCTTTGCTTTTATAGTTCGATTCAATACTTTTTGCTTTTTTCTTGTAATTATTGTAAGAGAGAATCTCGAGTGCTCTTATTTCGATATCAAAAATGTATTCATCGAATTATATTTGAAAAAAGAAATCTATTTAGTATTCCCTCAAGATATCTATGTTAATCACGGTTGCGTTCTATATACACTTCGAAGTTTTTATAGGCTAAAATAAATTAATAGAGATTAAAGCTTTCTTTTGAAAGGAGAATTAACCAAAATGAGTTTTACATAAAGCCTTATAAATCTATATCTATATATCAACTATCAATATCAACTAATTCTTCTAATATATATAGATGATATTGTTACTACTGCTATATACAAATAAGATATTCAATAGTTTTATTATAATCTTTTTATTTGATTCAATACCAAAGACTTAAGAGAGATTAGTAAAATCTTAGAAGTACATATTATTTGTATTAGATTAGAGAAAATATTAATTATAAATCAAGAAAAGTATTTGGATATAATGCTTATTTGATTTGGAATCTCTTATAATTAATATACCTTTAGAAAGATATCAATCTTGAATTACAATTAATTACAATTAATATTATCAAATGATAAACTTATTAATATAAATAAATATTAGTAAGTAATTAACAATAAAATCTATCTTATAGTCTATATTAAACTGAATATTGTATTCGGTCTCGAAAGATTAATACAAGTTATATCTAATCCTGCCAAACATTATAGTACTATACTCAAAAATCTTATAAGATATTTAAGATCGATTATCAAATAAAAGCTATGTTTTGAGTTTAAAGGAATTCAATTAGATATTTATAAAGAATATGATTTCCTATAATATACTATCAAAGTATACACCAACACAGACTAGGCAAACAATAGAACTGATTGAAAAAGTATCTCTAGTGGGGTAATAATGTTTTATAGTGGATTAATCTTATAGACAAGCAAGAAGTAGATATCTGTAACTATATTCAGTATAGAAGCTGAGTATATTTTTATGATTATATTTATTAAACAAGGGCAATAAATAGCTTAACTTTTGAAAGACTTAGAGTAACCAAAGTACATCAGGAATAATAATGTAGTTCAAATGCTTGAAGACAATTAAAGAGTATTAGTATTAACCAAGAATCTATATTTATATAAACAATCAAAATATATTAATATATATTATTATTTCATTCGAGATCTTATAGAAAAATATCTAGTCAATATTAGCTATATCAATACAAGTGATATAGTTACAAATGGATTAACAAAACCATATATAAGAGTGATATTTGAGAGATTCAAGAATATGCTAGGGCTTCAAAGCTAACTATTGAAATTGAAAGAGTAAGCTCTCTGGGGGAGTGTTAGAAGTAGTGGCATGTACGCTTAGCTACTGTGTATATATCACTTCCACTTTATAGTTAGATTTTACCTTAGTACAATTAATCTACATAGTCAATATTACATGTATTCAATTGACCTGCTCCTTTATTGTAAATAGGACTTGCTTTGTATTCTAAAGCTATAAAGATTTACGAAATATAAGTATAAGAATTTCTAAAGCAAATCTTAATTCTCTATTATATTATTTCTAATCTATTTTTACAAAAGCCTGAATTACTTTCAATAATATAGTATAATATAATCTAATAGTAGTATATCTTTATTTGGGAAAAGTTGATTATAATTTATATTTAATATTACAAAGATCAACAATAATCAAGAGCTTATAAAAACAATATTCGATTTCTTTCTAAAGCTATAAAGAATCTTTTATTTATTTATATTACTTATATTATCCTTTTTCAACAAATCTTTCTTTAATAAGAAAATCCTTAGACTTTGATTTTCTTTTATCTTTAATCTAAGTTAGATAGGAATATATAGATTAATGAAATTATTTCGATTTGTTTATATAAAATATATACTTAAGCCTAAATTCCTATATTATATACTTTCAATTAATAATAATTCACTATTTTCATTACAAAAAAGAAGTTTATAATAAAAGAGTAAATTAATTTTGATTTGAATTATATTTTTAGGAATTATATTGAAGATGAAGTAGATTTGAAAGTATTAATCGAATTTAGTAATTACAGTTTTCAAACTTTTAATATTATATATATTAATATAATGAATCTCATTATAAATACTCTTTTCTATCAAGATTTTCAAACTTCCAATAATTAGTATTCCCTTTTTCGATTCAATTATATTTTACAAAATAAATAATTATTAAGTTTATTAGATTTTTTGCTTATACAAATTACAAAGCAAAATCGATTTTATTCAAAACAAAATTATTTTGAAAAAGATTTATTAATTGTAATTCAAAGATTATATTATACTTCAATTTTATAATTTCGTTAACCAAATCAATATCATAAAGTATTAATTACTTTTAAAGTATTATTTAATAAACAAATCATTTTGATTTTAAAAATAGATTTGAGTAAGACTTTAATTCCTATGTTTAATACTAATCTCCTGAATACTAATATAACTATTATAATCATTCCTATAATAGTATTGCAAATTGATATAATCAAACATTTTAAAGTGATTAGGATTTCATTTTTAATTTGATTAATTGAATATAAGAAGAGTCTTTCAATAGTAATTATATCAACTAAAGCTATATATAATAATAGCTTTTTGGAATATATTCAAGGTTTAGTTTTTCAACAAAAATTGGATCGAATTGTAATTAATAAATATTATTTTATTATTATCATTAATGATTATCGATCTTGTATAACTTAAATTGAATAGTTTATTCAATAAATTCGAATTCAAATTATTTGGTTATTTACTATTCTTTCTTCAATAATATAAGAACTCTTTATAAAACAAAATAAATTAGTTTTGCTTAAGATTATTCGAGAATCAACTAATCAATCTAATATCAAATATATAATGAGTTATAAGAGTAATCTAATTAATTTGATTTAAAAAGCTATTAATCTTCTATAGATTTATTAATCTCAAAAAGAAATCTTTAATCACTTTTAAGATAAGATTATTATTTATTATCAAACTCGAAATAAAATTGAAACTTTAGCAGAATTATTAGGATATTCTTTATATATATCGAAATCAAGAATAGTTTAATAAAAATCTGTAATAATTCAATAATAGCTTTCTAATTCTTATTAATCTATAATTATAATTATATTAACTTTTAGTATTAGATTTGATTATTCTTATATTCGATAGATTATTTATCTTAATATATTTAAAAGGGTAATAGCTTTTTTATAAGAATTGGGTTGAGTAGGATATAATAAAAGGAAAGCTTTATTTATTGTTTTATTAAGTTCTATATAAAAACCTTAATATAATATCTTTCTTTAATTGGATTAAGCTATTATATAATTCTATTTTATTTAACAATATTGTTTATATAAAGTTTTTAATTAATTACTTGATGACCCTTTAAATTGGTATTGATATATATCAAATATATAAAAAATCTTATTAAGAATTTCGATTCTCTTATTTGATATATATTTTAAATTTATTTGAGATTAAAATTAAGATTAAGATTAAAATTAAGATTAAGATTGAAATTAAAATTGAAATTATTAGTTCTAAAGAGATTCAAGCTTAAAATTTTTAATAGAATCAAATCCTTAATCAATATAAATATAATCTCTTAATTTTTCAAGATCTTTATTTTTATTATCAAATTCAAAATCATTGATTTGATTACTCCCTTTTAAAATATTCTTAAAGATTTGATTAGATTAATACTAAAAGGGAAGCTTTATAGACTTATAAATTTAATAGAAGAGAGTAAATACTATAATATATTATATATTAGAATTATTATTAATTACAAGATATTTATCAAGTAATTAATCTTGATCACAAAAAGAGTAAATATTGATTTCCGGATATAGTTATTCCTATTTGTATTATAATATATAAGAAGATAAAGGATATAATATAACTTAAGAGATATTTTGAATAAACTTGAAAAGATCTTTTTGAATATATAATTTGGTTTAGGAAAGCAACAAATCTTGAAAAAATCGAATATATTTAAGCTAATCGTATTATTGTATTTGCAATAAGAGAATTAGAATAAAATAAATATTTATTTTATAAAGAAAAGTATTCTGATTATCAAAATATCAAATTAGGTAATTATAAGATTATTTTAATAAAAGAAATCATTCAAGATTTAAAAGCTCAAAAAGCTATAAAATAAATAATCTTAGGGTTATATAAGAAACAAAATATTAAATAATTAATATTTTGTATTAAATATATTCCTTTGGATTCTTTTTTTTCAATCTTTTTATAAACAATTTAAAGATTCTTTTACAAATAATCCCAAGATTTTTTTGCAAATATAATTTGTTATATTAATATTAATCAAAATCCTAATCTTGTCTTTAATTCTGAGCTAGCTTATATATTAAATAAACTATACTAAATAATCGATTAATGAAATCCTCTTTTATTATTTCAAAACAATAACCCTCACTTTTATATTATTATAGCTTTTGTTTTCCCCAATTTCGAAATCGCAATTGTAAATACCAAACAAGAGTGTTGGTATCACCATAAGGATAGTGAAGTCAATATAGTACTATAATTCACACTATTGTAATATTGCTTGAGATTCTAAAAGCTAGAACTACAAAACATATTACTATAATATCGAAAGGCGTTAGCACAAGTGCTAATACAGTCATATAATTTCTATCCTAATACTAACAACTTTCTAAAGTCACTAATAATATATTCTTCTAGTTAATCCCTTTTTGTTTATATAATTATTTGTTTTTCTAATTTCTATTAATCTATTCTATAACTTTAATCTTTATAATGTTATTATCAATTAAGTTCTTAAGAGCTTAATATAGTTTTGATTTAATTATTATATTTATAGGATTAGATTTTCTATTAATCTATTTGATCTTTACAATCTCCCATTTCTTGTATATCTTCCTAATCACTATTATATTAATTATTAGTTTCTTTTATTAATAATATTAAGCTTTATAAAATAGTTATAAAGTGATTTGAAGTTAATATATATAATCAATAGAATCTTATGATTTGGAAAGATTTTATTGATTATATCTTTGATTGCTGTACTAATATTAAAGCCTAAAACTATGCTATAAAGCTCTAATACTAGTACACTTCTAGTAATTCTTTTATATTTGATTGATAATCAATGAATAATATTAGTTCTATTATACTTATTTATTAAAATAATGATATATTCTATTTAGGAGAATAAATCTTTGTTGTTGGCAAAAAATGTATCAGTGAATATAATTAGTTTAAAAAAGTCTATATCAAATAGAACAAATTGTAGTTCTCTTTCTAAATTATCGATTTGCTATTAAATATATTTATTAAGAGAATTAATATTCTTTTCTTTTAGGTTAATAGTTTGTATGATATAAGATAAATCAAAGACTGCTTTTGATTGATATATAATTATTATATATATTTTTTGAGCTTGTTATACAATATATTAATCCTTTATTATCACTAACTTTCGTATCTTTTTGTATATATTGTATATATCGAATAGTTCTGATTTGATTAATTATAGATTCTTGTATTGTTTTTATTGATTGAGATAGATTATATTATTATCTCTTTGAGTAATTAGATTGTTATTGAATTTGAGTGATATATTTAATATAAGTATTTTATATTTTTTTGCTATAAAATTAATATTAATGAGTTTTTTTTGTTTATAATCTGCAAACTTATTGTTAACAATAATGAGAGTATTATTTATTTATAATTCGATAATATCAAATACTATATTATCCTTGGTTGTATATAAAAAATATAGATTGTAAATTGACTATATCATTTTGAGGATATTGGTATAATACTTATAGTAAGTATTAAACTAATAATTGCTTGCTTCCGGAATGCTGTATAATAGTTATACAACTTGTAGAATAAAACTGTTTGGGATATTCATTTCTGCTGGTGGTTATATATAAAACTTTCGAACTAAGTTTGATATCGATTGTGTATATGTTTGTATAATATTGCGAATACTTATGGTTACTTTGTTTTTGGGTAGTATAGTTATTATTAATAATATAATATATTAACTAACACATTATATTATAAGTGATTATATCAAAACTGTATTCTTTCCTTGATCCTTTTATACTTATATAACTAATCGAGACTTTAGAAAAGCTTTATTGATTTCTTTATTCTTAATCTTATTAACAAATTGTAAATTGAATATCCTTATGCCTATAGATATGTTTATAAGTTTTATAAACTAAAAAACATTATTCTTTATTAGTTTATTAACTTTCTTTCTTTTTGATTTAATAAAGATTATTAATATTAATATATCAATAAATATTGTATAGTATTCAGTATATAAGATATTATTATATTTATTATCATTTGAAAGATATATTATTAAATTCAGTGATTTCGTAGATTCTGTAAGATTAGTATCTTTTTTTTTGTTCAAGAAAAAGGTGCTAAGTGTAAAAATTACAACTTAAGGGATTGATTGTTATAGAAATTAGGGATTCTTGAATATATCTAAAAGCGATTTTTTGGAATTCCTATTTTTTGTAATAATAGAAGTGGGGGAAGGTTTAATTTTATTGGATTTTGATAAAGTTATTTTATTTATATTTTGTAATATATTTTGTATTCTTTATATTTAATCTATTTTTTATATAGATTTAATAAATAGTTTAAATTATATTAACTTTGTTATTAATATAGATGGTGTATGTGGTATTGATTATACAAATTGTATTAATTATAATAGTTTAATAAATTACTTGTTTTGGAATTAATTCTAAGGCTGGTTGTGTTTTTTTTTTATATATGGCTTAACTTGAGTAATATGAAATTCTATTGGTTTGTTTGTTAATTGTATTATATATATTTTATCTTTTATATCTAGTAAATGATGTGGACTTATTTATCCTTTATATTCTTTCTATATCTAAATCTTTGAGTTAATAAATAGATTGTATAAAACTATTATAAATAATCTATTGTATTGATTTAGGATATTTGAAACTTATTTTATAATTTGCAATTTGTTTATTTTGTTTATTGCTTTCTTGATTGCTGTTTATTATTATAAGATTATAGGTATTGGCGGATTGGAATCAGTTATATATAGGTATACTTCAAAAACTAGGAGTATTGGAATTAATCTATTTGGTCCTACAATATTGTTCATTGTTTTTATAGTCATTTGTAATATTATCTTTTTTGTTATAAAGTTTTCTAGTTTGTTAGTGATAATGGTGTACACTCTTTTAATAACTATATGATATTGTTCGATCATACTAATTAATCAATAGGCTTCAACTGGGATATTCTTTATTCTTATTGATATTATTACTATATATTATATGAACTCCTTATTGATAAAGTTTTTTTAGTATTATATATAATAAAATCTAGTGGATTAATATAAATATTTATCTAGTATTTCCGGAGTGTATCGAAAGTGTGTTTTGTAGTGATATTATTTAATCATTATGTAGCTTGGAATTGTATGCCCTCATTAATAATATGAAGTATAAAATAAGTATTAATATATATTATATTGACTATAATTAAGTAATTGAAATCAATATTATTTTATAGATTGAATTTGAATTAACTAGATGATTTACTATACTTTTAGTAATATTAATAAGACTTAATGAGTTTATCAATTTCTGCTTATAAGATATTGCTATAACTAGCTTGCTATAGTACTTATAAAAGTCTGTAGGCTGAGGGATGATCAAAGCGATAATATAAGTATTATAGTTTTGTATTAGTAAGATAGCATTCATTATTATCGATAGTTTGTTATATAAATTGTTATATATTTATATATTATAAAAGAATTGCATACTTATTTCGATAAATATATGTATAGCTTTTTTTTGTATTGTATACAACAATTGTATCAATAATGTTGTTATAATATATACCAAGTCTATCCATATCATTAAATAACAATAGGAATAATGTTTTTGCATTCATAATATGAAATTCGATAGTTCCTAATAGTAAATTGAGTTTGATTGATCCAATTGATTCAGCTTTTCCGATTTCGAATACCATATTTGCAACTCCTACTCTGCTTATATTTAATAGAACATTTTCAATAGTTATCTTGTATACCATATATTGCTTATAGCTTATTGTAAATCATTATATAGCAGCTATATCGATAATGATTTTTTGAAATTCTTTTGTGTTATATCTATTAATATATATTATGTTTTCGTTATAAACTTGGTATATTAAAGTATATATAATAGTCTTATTGATTAAGCTTATTGTTATTTCTCTATTATCAATAGATTTATTATAAATAATAAAATTTGAATATGATTTTTGTATAAATGAATCCTGGAGTTTGAACTATACAAAATAGATTGCAATTTCATTATTTGTATTAGAATCCGATTCTTTACTATTGTTCTAAGTAGATTCTTTATATTCAATAAGAAACTATTTAAAGCTTTTATTAAAATTATTATTAATACTTTTGAACTACTTTTTGTATTTGTATTGTGATTTGTTCTATTCTTTTTTACTATACTAAATTAACTAATAATCTTTTTTCTTATAAACAAAATATTTTTTCTTTATTTATAGTTTGAATAAGTATCGATTATTATATTTAAAACCTTTGTTTTGATTATATCTATTTTGATTATATTGATATTTGTAATTGATATAAAATGTTGTGGTTTTGTTTGAATAAGTTTGTTCTTATATTATTATAATTGATCAAAATTCTTTAAGAAGATTTGGAATATTTTTAGTAGGGTAAAAGCAGGTTATAGAGTATACTTGTATTGGTATATATATATTAATAATTTTTTGATGGAGTAGTTTGTTTGTCTTTATTGCTGAATTAAGTTTCTTATGTAAATAATGAAGTTGTATAATCATTAATTGTAAATAATAGATTATTGATTTTCTATTATTATCTGGTTCTATTATTACACTCTTAAGTGTAATGCTTTTCCATTATCGCATAAGATTGTATTTGTGCTTTAGGCCTTCGAATGTAGCCTCTATTAATTAACGAATCTTTATTATTGTGTTCGGCATACTGTTTAGATTTGTATGATAGAAATCAAATACAATTTTTATAAGTATAATTGGAAACGCTTTAAGTAATAGATGCTCTAGAAGATCAATGTGTTAGCAATTGTTAAGAAATATTGAGTATTTGTGAGCGAAATTATTATTCTGCCTGTTGTATTTATTAGCTTTGTTGTAAAGTTTTATAAGGTTTTCCAATAGTTAGTTAATATTGATAATTTTTAGTGGTTGAATAGGTAAAACTTTTGGTATATTGTAATTATATCCTAGGTTATCTCCACCTCCTCCTTTTATATTATGTATTTCTTTGCCTCTATTATTTTTATTATAATCTTCTTATTAAAAGTCGTTTTTTCTATTCTTGTTATTCCTACTGTAACCTTCTTATAAGAAGTTATTTCTTCTATCTTTATTATCTCTTCCTTTTCCTTTATTTTTGCCCAAATTATCTTTATTATTGTATGGATCTCTATATAATTACTTATCTCTTTATAATAAAATAGCATTATTACTAATACAATACTATCCCTATTGTAATAGAGGTAATAGTATTAGTAATCTTGTACATAGTTAATTAAAATTAAAAGAATTAAATTAATAAATATATGATATCGGTAATAGATTTAAGTTGAATTGTTGAACAGATTGAACAGATAGAAGCTTATTCGGGTTATAAAACCTATATACAGTTAATTCGTTGGGTATAATTGTTTGTCAGGGATATTCGGGTTGACGATATAGACTTAGATCTAATAAAGCTCTTGGTGATAATAATGCTTTTGGTTTATTTTTTTTAATATCTTTACTTTTGTTGATAAATAGAAGTACTTTTTGTTGATAAGTAATATTCGATATCTGTGATAGCTTATATTGATTAAAGCTTAAGGGTCCAGAAATAGTATTTGTTATCTGAAACATATTGAGACCTTATTGTAATATATTCAGTCTCCCATCCGCAATCCTATTTTGTATACTTTTCGATCGAAATACAAAATCCTTCTCCCCAAATGCCTCGATGATTTCCTAATCTGTTTACTTTCTATAAAATAAACAAATTGAATTAACTAATGCATTATAAACTAATTATATTATATAATTAGTATGCTTTGTAATAAACAAACTGCGTATACAAAGTTCATATCTAAGTTTATATAACAAATGTATTCCTATTACTTGAAAGTGTTCTACTGTAAAGCGTTCGAATATTTGAAAGTAATCCAATTATAATTCTTTATCATAATAAGTGCTTTATTGATATTTATATAACTTGAATTTACAGAAATCTTTGATATTTCTTGCTATCACTATTGCAATATCGAAGGGGTTGTTTTCTTATCTGTTAATTATTATTTTATAAATATTGATCCTAATTTCTAATAGAATTTCTAATTCAATAATAGATTTATTATTATTATATCTTTCTTCAAATATAGGAGAGTTTATATAGAATTCTATTATATTGATAAATAATAGATAGGTAATAGGATAATATTTTATAATATAACTTTGTCAAAATATAGCAAAGTTGTATTATTCGAAGAAAGTAGTACTAAGCTTGAGCTAGGTGTTATTAGTTTTTACTTTTCAATGCATATTGTTATAAAGAATAAGATATAAACTAAAGTTAGTATAAGAGTTGTTATTATATTGCTAATTACTTTTATTTATATAAAAGCAAATATCAAATTATAATAGATTGATACAAGGGTTTGTATTTCTTTAAAGAAATACTAATCTTAATTCAAAACATATATTGCAATTGAATTTAAGATACCAGACTCCTGATCTGTAATATCACTAATCAGTATTGATATTACTATAGGGATAATGAAGTCAATATAATACTATAATTCATATTATTGTAATATTGCTTGAGGTTTTAAAAGCTAGGGCTACAAAACATATTGCTATAGTGTTGAAAGGCGCTAGCGCAAGCGCTAGTGCAGTCATATGATCCCTATCCCAACAAAGAGATAATAAAATTTTTCAAGATTCAACTCTTTTATTAATTGAATCAACACTAGAAAACCCATATACAATATATTTTGTATACTTTATATTATATATTCTATACTAGATAAGTAATTATCAATAAGCAAAATATAGTGATTTCAATTATTTATATATTTTATTATAAAAAGTGACTTATTTACTTTGAATTTTGCTAAAGAAAATATAATAACTATTTATTAAGTATTTAAAAAAAAAAGCTTTATTACAAAGTTACTAATAATCATAAGAATATTCTTCAAAAAATAATCCTAAATATATTCCTTTGAATTCTTTTTTTTTAATCTTCTTATAAACAATTTAAAGATTCTTTTACAAACAATCCTAACTATTATTCCGAGGATTTTTTTGCCGGTTACTAGCCCTGGTGCCCATTTTCGATAGGGGGCTGGTGACCAGCCAAAAAGTCACCAATTGGTCACCAGCCCTACAGGACTCAATTTCGATCTTTTCGAAAATCTG
>PQXN01000550.1:0-13580 GCA_004786275.1 Botryotinia convoluta
GAAATATATAAATAGAAATATTATATATTTATCTTTAAAATTACTTCTCTTTTTGTTGTTCAAAATTTTGATTTGTTTTTATGATAAAAAATTCCATGTATATTATTATTTTATTTTTGTTTTCTATAAGAAGTATTTAATATCTTTGAAGAATTTGAATATGATATAAATCAAAACATATTGGTACTAGATGTTCTTTGTCTATATCTCTTTAGTAGATTTTATATATTGGTTTCCAAATCTCTAAATAAAATCAATGTATAATATATAATCGTTGAGTAATGTTCTTATAACTATTTCTATAAATTCTTCGGAAAATGATATTTTAATATTGAATGAAAAGGCCTTGAATATTTTCGATAGTTTAATATAGTTAGTTCTGATATGAAATAAAAACCATACCAATAATTTCAGTATTTATATTTAAAACTTGTAACTCTTCTGGAAAAACCAAGAATAATACTCCATCCATCCTTGTTAGTATATAATCTTAATTTCTTGAATCATAATATTTCATCAAGTATATATGTGTATATATACAGATCCTGTTTACGATGGTTATTCGTACAAATATCATGAGAACTTTTTGAAAAAATTAGAAAAACTAAGAATCTTAATATTCAACAGAGACCCAAATTATCATTATATCACTTCAGAAACATATTAAATTATTTTAATATTATTAACAATGAAATTGCATTCTCTTATACTACTAAAATTCATTTAATCTTACCTATTTTCATACGATTCAACTTTTATAACAGCTAAAATCTGTAATTTCAAGTTGGGATTCATAATGTTGAAACTTGAAATGACTATTACCAAAATATAGATTATGTCTAGGTATGTTATATGTCTAATATCCATAATACTTGATATCAAAATAATTGATGATAAACATTATAGGTAATTTGAATCTTGAAATCGGAGTTAATAATCGACAATAAAACCTTATAATTAACAACTAAGATCTATGTATAATTTTTCAATAAAACAAGTTAGCATCTAAAAATATAGAAATAAACCCATGTTAATTCTAATGATGTGAGAATGATTTCTTGAATATTTAGTGTTTATTATGATAGTGTATCAATAATAATACTATCTTTGATTTATGATCTTATATTTCTTAATCTTTTTCAAAATTGAAGATCTTGATTTGAACTTTTGATTGATTGAGATCTCTCGAAATTTTTTATAAATCTTTGTTGATTATTTTCAACCTTATCTATTAATAATATATGTCTATTTTCTTTTAAGGAGACTTCTTTTCTTGATACTTTTCAACAAATCTTCTATGTGAATCTTAATGGTAGATTCGATTTTTAAATTAACAATTGATATGTTATATTGTTATTTTAAATTGTCAAGGATATTAAAAGCAAATTGCTACTAAATTTCAAAGATTCACAAATTAATTAGAAAAATGAATTATATAAAGAGATAGAATAGAATATTGAAATAAAATCATATTTCACGATAAATATCTAAGACAATCCTTTCCTTTATATTAATCTATGAGGCAATATATAGCACAATGTTACTATAAAAACAAAGAGTGAATTACATATGTCAATCAAAACAAAATTTTATTAAAATATTCTTTACAAAAATTGAAAAGAATAAAATTTGATCTCTCTTGATTTTCCTGATGTATTTCATCCCATAAGGTATATATAGATATCCTATATAATAATATCACCGCAGAACACAATTAATCATCCAAATGAATCCCAGGAACGACAAGGGCCAGAGCCTCGACATGCATTAAAGAGTTAGTAATAGTAAACCTTGAATCTAAGGACTACCAGCTTAACCTATAGCAAGCCTATAATCTATAATTTAATAAAGAATAAGAATAATAGGAATCTATAATATCAATACTAGAATAAAATAAAATATAAGAAGCCAAATATATCCTGGATTGACCAAGGCATAAGATTAGTTTTGATCAGATTCCAATATATTATTATATAACCCTTTACTCATTAATCCAATGTATTTCTGGTATATTCCCTACTACTGAACCCTAACACTCTAATCTTATTTCTAATCTTACCAAAGGAGATAGCTAATATAACGAAAAAATATATTAGATCAAGTCCCCTAAGTACCCCCCCAAAAAGTCTAATACTAGTTCCTGAAATTGTGGCATTCTTCAAGCTGAATAAACAAAAGTCGGATTTGCTTTAAGCTGTTGAGATCCAAGAGAAGAAAAGGAGTGTAAACCAATTCCAAGTCAGAGCAGGATTACTACTGATATATAATATAGGAATAAATATAAAAGGGAATCAAAAAAGAAAGAAAAAAGAAATAAATCAAGAATGAAATCGTAAGTTAGCATTATTTAAAAAGTATTTCGGGGAATCCATTGAAAAGCTTTACAAATTTATTTATGAATACAACAATATATTCGAGATTATACTATTAATCTACAAACAGGAATCTTATAGAGTATTATAGACTACTATTTTCCTCGGAGGAATCTCGGCTAAGTGATGGGCTGATGCTAAATCAGTAATTATAGACTTGATTTAAATCATATTCACAAACTTCTTGTACAATTTAATCCAGACACCTCAGGCTAAACATTAGGAAACGTTTTTTAGATAGTTTGAACTATAATAAGAATTGAAAGATATTTAGGAATACATATCAATATTAATAGAGTATAAAAATAAGCTCGAAGATATTCTAGCCTCGATCTGGATAGACAAGTTTGTATAAGAGCTTAAACTCTTTTTGTAGAACAAAATCATAAAAGCAATAACACTTTTAACAATAATTGAAAAAGCTATAATATTAGCTAATCAATTTGAATACAGTTGGAAAAACTATAGAGAGAATCTGAATAAGCCTGGATATAATCCTATTAGTGCTTGAGGAAAATGTATACTTTTTGAACCAATTATTTTAATATAATATAACTATAAATCAGACTTATCACATTTCAAAACTAATACTACCTTAGGAGGGGTTTATAATAACTCCAAAGAGCATTTGATCTGTTTCTTATATAATAAAAAGGGATATATAGTTATAGATAATATTTGTGTAAATAAGAAACAAATTAATGTAGTAAAGATATTAGAGAATAATTAGTTATATAAGTAGGCAAAAAATGGGATAGATTAATAAATAACATTGATATTATTGTCCCTAATTTATAGTGAATAATAACTAAATACTAGCTTTTCAATGTGGTATATTTGGTTTAATATCAGGAAGCTGCTGCTATAGATTCATTAATAAATTTAAATATTATTGATGAAATGATAGCTAAGAAATTTAGACTAAAGAATATTAGTAACTATTTGTATTTTATAGATAGTATTACTGAAGAAGAGATTCAAATCTAAGAGGAATACAAAATCCCTATAAGGGTTTTCGATTTCTTAGGAGCAATAAAAGAATTTCAAGTTATAGTATATAATTGCTATAATACTAAACAATACTTTATTCTAGGATTGTCCTTTTTAAAATAAATAAAGAAGGGAATATATTAGTAGGAGATAGATTAATAGAATTACAATATAAAAACAAGGATTGATATTCTAACTTTAAAAGAGTTTGAACAAATAATAATTGAAGAATCAAAGTGCATCTTTGTAATAATAATAATCAAATTATCAAAAAACAATTAAATATATATCTAATCTACTTCTGAATATTATTACCTTAGAAACTAAACGAAATATAATTATAAAAGGAAAGAAAGGATTTCTATAATGAAAAATGTAGTTATAAAAATCCTAAAGGAGTATCAGAAGTTTATGAATATATTCGATAATACAAAAGCCAATACCTTAGCAGAAGTTGAAGAATTTATATATATAATCAATACTACTAGAGAGTCTTCATTTCTCCTATTATATAGTTTATCAGAATTCTAATTAGCAGCTTTAAAAGAGTACTTAAAAAATGTATTAGAGAAAAGTTGAATTCGATATTCCAATAGTCTAGCAGGAGTATTCATTTTATTTGTATCAAAGAAAGATAGATCTTTACAATTATATATGAACTATAAAAATCTAAACAAGGTTATAATAAAGGATTGGTACTTTTTGCCTCTAATTAATAAAACTTTGGATTAATCAATAAATATAGAAATATTTACAAAGTTCGATGTAAAAGATATATATTATTGTATTTGGATTTAGTCTAGAGATAAATAGAAAACAGTATTTTGTATAAGATATGAACTATTTGAGTATTGTATTATACCATTTGAATTAACAAATACTTTGGCAATATTTCAGTTGTATATTAATTGGGTATTAGTTAGCCTTTTAAATAACTTTGTAATAGTATATCTAAATGATATTCTAGTGTATTTAAAAAGAAAATAGGATTATGTAGAATATATCCGGAAAGTATTAGAGTGCTTTGGTGATATAAACTATTTATTAAGCTGAGCAAATATAAATTCAATACAATAGAAATAGAATTTCTGGGATTCATTATAACTACAAACAGAGTGATCATAGATCTTCGCTGGATCTAAACTATTACAGAATAGCTGGAACCCAAGATATTTAGAGATATTTAAGTCTTTCTGGGGTTCTTCAACTTCTATAGAAGATTTATATATCAATACTCTCAGATAGCCTTTGGACTAATGGATATACTGGTTGATATAAAGCAAGGAAGAAAAACAAAGCCTTTTGAATTAACTATAGTAGTATTAATAAGCTTTATAATATTAAAGCAAAAGTTTCAAGAGGTATTAATATTATAGTATTTTGATTCTAATCTTTTATTAAGAGTAAAGACAGATACCTTTAGAGAGATTCTGGGAGAAATGGTATTGCAGTAGCACAATTCAAAAGGAGATGGTAATTAAATGCACTAGCATCTAATAACGTTTTGGTCTAGAAAGATACAGCCAGCAGAGCGCTAGTATATTATTTATAATTAGGAGTTACTAGTTATAATGAAATACTTTAAAGAATAGAAAAAATACTTGGAAGGTGCCTGGTTTATTGTTGAAATAATCATAAATCATAATAATCTAAAGTACTTTATCTTAGCCTAGCAATTAAATCAAAAACAAATAAGGCATACTATATACCTATCTTAATATGACTTTAATATCCACTACAGAAAAGGATCCACAAATCCTACAGATGGGCCTAGCAAAAGGCTAAACTATATAAGTAATAACAAGAATGAAAATATAACATAACTCCCAATATTCTAAGAAAAGATAAAAGAAAGCCTAACAATCCGAGTTGCATAATAAAAAAAGAATTGTATTAGTGAGGAGCTAAATATAATGAAATTCATTAGAACAATAACTTGATAAACTCTAGATAGAATTGTTAGTTATGTAATAGATTATATTAAAAGTCTGGGGCTTGGATAAACTGTAGACAATAATATAGTATTTGAAAGGGAGTAGATTGATATCACAGTTAATCCTGATTTGCTAGAAGAAGAAAGGAGAGAGTACAGTTAGAACTATATTGATTACAATCTGTAATATCTAATAGAAGATATATCTATTATCCTAAAAGTTTGAGTAAGAATAACTACTATAATTGTAATTACTTATAAGGCTAAAACAAAGTTATTATTGGAAGTCATATAGGCCACTCAGGGAGTCGATCTGGAATACATCAGAATTAGAATAACAATTAGTATACTAAAAAACTATCAATATTATTGAGCTGGTATCCCTGATGTAATTCAAAGTCTTTTCAAAATTCGGTATTCCTAAGGGGATTGTATTAGATAGAGGGATAGTATTTATAAGTGACTTCTGGTTAATCTTTTGTTTTTATTTTAAGATAAAATGTTGGCTGAGTATTGTTTTCTATTTGTAAATAGATAAGCAAACAGAGAGACAAAATCAGATACTAGAATACTATCTCAGAGTATATACTAAAAAAGAGTAAGGAAAATAGAGCTCAAAATTAGCAATAATAGAATTCACATACAATAATTCAGTGCACTTGAGTTCGAATTACTTACTTTTCTATTTATATTACAGATATAACCTAGAGCTACCCTGGAATCCTGAGGTTATAGATTCATTAGGGAAGATATTAAATACAAAACAAAGAATGGAAATTTTAAGAAAGCTTCAGGAAGATCTTAGAATATTATGGATAAAGATATAAGAGGAATAACAAAGATATTATAATAAGAAATATAAGCAAATACACTTTGTAATAGGAGATTGGGTATTATTATCCACAAAGAATATCTGAATTAAGATTGAGGAAATCTAGGAGGAAAAGAATACAAAGAGAAAGTTGAGCTCACAAATAATTGAATCATTCAAAATACTAGATATCAAAGGAGAATATATATATAAATTAAAACTACCCAACCTATATAAAAAACTATATAATATGTTTTATATATTACTATTAAAGAAATACAAAGCCCTAAAAGATAAGGAACGCTTTAGTTATTCTATTAAAAAGTATCTAGAATTAAAGGATAAAGACCTATAAGAATGAGAAATAGAAAAAATCACAGCTTATAGGAAAAAGAAATCAGGCGATAAATATTTAATGAAGTAATAAGGGTAGCCCGAGAACTATAATATATAATTGCTAGCATTCCTGAATCTAAAAAATGCACAAGAAATCCTAAAGGAATATAATCAGGAATACAACCAAGAAGATTCTATATCAATTAAGCACAAAAGGGGGAAATCAAGAAAACAAAAGCTTTCAACAAAAAAACCTAAAACCTAAGGCTAGAAAGGAGACCTTATTCCTTAATGAAATAAGATAAGACAGCTCAACTAAAAAAAGACTCATTATTGTAAAACATATCCGATTAAAAAAAGAAAGTCAATAAAAAACTAGGAATATATTCGGATAAAAGGAAAAAAACTTATATTTTATTAAGATTAAGCATTTTGAATATATAACTTATAAATAAGAGTATCCATATAATTCAATAAAATAATCTCAAAAACAATAATATTTTTTCCTATAGTTTGAATAAAGGTAATAATAATCCAAAGTTTATAAAAGAAATTCTAGAAAGCTATATAAAGGTTCTAATACTTTGGCGGGCAAATAATAAAATATTTCTAATTCCTATTTGAATGCTTATATAAATACCTATTAACAAAAATCAAGGTAGAACAATTATTAAATCGAAAATAAATAAACTAAACTAATTCCCAGGGACTTTGGTATACTACATTAAAATCAATATCGGCTGAACCCGGAGGTTCTACAAGCAAATTGCTATCTAGATCAACTCAATTGTTAAATATATCAATAACAATAACAATATTGCAAATATAGATCACAAGAAATAAGAGGATCTATATTAGAGTGAATTAAATAATTAGCAAGAAGATGATAATTAGTGATATAAAACAACTAAAAGATTTATTTCCTTACAAATAGCTTTCTACTGGATATAATAAATGCAGACATAACCTAAACCAGATACATATAGGTATATAGAAGCCAGGAAAAGGTATTTTATACAATGGAGATAATAATTGCGGACCAACAGATCCCCAACCATAATCGGCTTTAGTATTACGGGTAGATTAGTAATATTAGTATTTGTTATATTAAAGAAGTATAAAGAAGAAAAGAATAAGGGCAATAAGATAGTCTTTATGCTTGAAATCATATATTAGTATCGATTGGAAGAAATAAAAAATAGGATAAACAAAGGATGTTTCGTTTGGTATATTATAGAAAGCTATTATAATAATAATGTATAATCCTAACAACACTATTACTAATCCCTATTAACAACAAATAATATAGCAAACATAATACCTACCCAATGAAATACTAGATATTGATATAATATTGACAGTAATCCTATAACTACCCTGAGATTATTAATACTATACTCTATAAGAGGTCTAAATACACACCTTTGGAACGAAGATATAAAGAGGGGTACTATATCACTATAGAATATAATTAGTTATTTGAATGAATCTTAGGGATGCTAAGGGTCAGAGCTTCAATATATATTAGAGAGTTGATAATAGTAAATCTTGAATCTAAGAACTATTAACTTAGCCTACAACAAGTTTATAGTTTATGATTTAATAAAGAATAAGAATAATAGGGATCTATAATATTAGCACTAAAATGAAATAAGATATAAAAGGCTGGATATATCCTGGATTAATTAGGGCATAAAATTAGTTTTGATTAGATTCCAATATATTATTATATAACCCCTTACTCATCAATCCAGTGTATTTCCGGCATATTCCCTACTACTGAACCCTGACAAATAAATACAAATAAATTGAAAAATTTATGAATTTGTTATTAATATTGAGTAATAGATAAAATACTTTTATTCAATTCTACTACTATCGAATCTAGAAGTCGACAAACTTTATACTTAATACTTAGCAATTCATTCTTCAATTTTCAAAATGAAATAATAAGATTCATATGATCAAATTTTCTTTCTTTTTATTTCAAAGATCATTTAATAACTATCTGTCTTTCCAAAAGAGTGACTAAGATCATTAACATTAATTTAAATAAATTCATTATAAGCCTAGTACTCTGAATATTAATATATAGAGATAAATGGAAATATATTATATTCAATACTTATTTGTTATTTATCGGATTTGGAGAATATATCTAGAATCATTAATTAAAAGTAATTAATAAAGGAAACAAAAAAACTATTATAACATAATTATGATTTCAAACTTTTTAGGTAATTTTGAAATAATTTCTCACCGAAACCTAATTAATCCTTGATTAAAACCTGTATACACCTAAGCCCCTTGCCTTAATGTAAATATAATAAATTTATAAAATCAAGTCAAGTGGAGTTATGTTATATCATATAAGTAGAATATCTATATGGTGTACCGTTTTTAGAATGTAGGATTATAAAACTTTTTCTCATTGATTATACGTAATATATTAATGCTAGAGTAAAACTGCTTTGATTGTGATGATAAATAAGAAAGGGGAGAAATGTTAATAAAACCATTTTGATCAAATATATAATTTTAAATAAATTAATAAAACGATTAGAGAAAAAGTACTTATGTTAGAGTAATCAGGGGCTTTTAGAATCTATGGATAGATTTAGAATAAGTTTTACAATAGTAATAGAGTTAATCGACTTGATTGATCAAAGTTTGAAAGTATTAATTAAAATATATTTGATAGTATAACCCCTACCTACAGTAGTACAGCTTTCATAGTTCAAATAAGGTAGCTTTTATAATCCTTTAATATGTGCTCATTACAATATTTATAAATATAAAAATAAAAACCTAGAGTATGTTTGATTTAAATGTCTTTCGATGTTAGAAATAAAACTCAAAACTATATATAAAGAAGAATATAACCAAGAATTCAAAAGAAACTCTATTATTAAACTATCAAATCATTAAAAGAAGAACAACACGAATATTATTGAGAAAGATCTAATAGATCTAATAGATTGAATAAAGAAATAATTAGAAAATTGATATTTAATTATATTTCATAAATATAAATATCAACATATTTTTATATTCAGTGATTTAATATGATAAAGATCTTACATCTAATGTTTGGAAGGCTTTGGATGATAATTTGATCGATAATTCTTCTTATTTCATTACCAAGAAAATTTTTGATAATTTAAAAGAACCTCTCATATTGTTTATGATATTTTACTGGTATTTTTTTCTTGATAACGAATCTATTATATATAATGATGTTTGTTTTGATTGTTTAAATTTCTACTTCATTTTTATTAGTATTCATTAATATTCCTTCCTTGATCATTCTTTTATGAATTTGGATTTATCATATCAAAGATAATCTTATATTTTACAGTAAGTAAACAAGTATTAAATTATTAAATAAATTAAACATATCAATATAAGTCTTCATATAATTTATGTTTGTTTTGAATATACATACAAGATTTTTTTCAATCAAAACTCATTTTATTTAATGATATTAATATGTAGTAATAACAATAAAGTTGATCAGTTCGATCTGTCTATGACTAATATTATAATAGAGGTATCTTAAATTCAAAACTTTTTATTAAATTCTTTAAAACTTTTTTCTAAAGTTATATATATATATGGAAATCCTTTAGTATTAAACTTTTATTTTTAAAAACTTCAAAACTAATTGGATAATCTATTATTATTCTTATTCAATAATCTATTACTACTTTATTAATATGATTTTGAAGTTTTATTAAATTCTATAACAATAAATTAATATTATAATAAAAGAGTATTAGGAACTAATCTATAAACCCAAAATTTCAAAGAAAAACAACCAATTCATTCTTCTTATTTTATTAATATTACTTAGATTTCAATAAAATAGTGAATCATATTCAATAAAATTGCCTCCCTTTTAATAACTTTCATTTTCAGAAGCATTCTTTAAAACCTATAGATTATAAAATTAGAAATCGATAGTATTCCATTAGTATTTAATATTATAACAAAGGAAAGTCATGAATCAGAAATCCTGAAAATTCTGAAAATATTGAGTTATTCTAAAACTAAAAGGTAAAGCTTTATTAGATTTTCATTAAATTTTCAATGCCTAAGGGACTCAGAATCCAGAAATCCAAAATCTAGAAAAAGGAAAAGGAACTTTAGTAAATAATTTCTTATAAAAATGGCTAATTATTATAGGTTTAATATTAATTTAGTGAATCCTTTATTTATAGTCAGATTTATTCTTTTAATCAATTAATATTAGAAAATTGATTACACTCATTTATTTAGAGATCTATGATATTTGATAATTTCATTTTGAAACTTTATTCTATTGATTTAAAGATATTTTAATATAATTAATAATAATTATTCTGGAATGGATTCGAAAACCTAAACTTTTATTTCTATTGAATCAAAAGTAACCAAATGATTTTATAAAAAAATAGTAATTATTTGGTGCAGTGATATTAGATTAATAAAGTTCTAAGTTTTAATCTCTTATTGAGATTTTAATTTGTTTATATATATATTTAGATTTTAATAGTGTATTATAGATATTCAATTATAGAATAAAGTTCATTTTATATATAAAAAAAATCTTTAAATATTTTTTAATCCTTTTTTGACTTTTTATTTAGTTCTTTTATTTTATTTGAAGATATAAATTCATATAAATATTGAAAGTGTATTGTAGGTATTCTGATATAATTTATATCAAAGATATTTTCTTTTTTAGTTTTTTTTTAATTCAATTTTATAAACAAGAAAGAGAATATTTTGAAATAATTTTGATTGTATATTACTGGTATATTTGAAATAAAAACTTCAAAATCGTATTATTATTTTAATATTTTTCAAGTTATTTCTGAATACTAATTAATAGTTTACTTTTAAAAAAGTAAATGAAAAGAATTGTAAAAATAGATATAAGATAAAGAACTAATTTTATAATAAAGATGTTTTGAATCTGAAGCTTTTTATTAATTCCTTTGAATGTTTTTCCTGAAGCTATATATATATGAAAATTCTTCAGTGTTGGAACAATGATTGGCCTGATGCTAATCTCACATCGATGCCCCTAACAGATATTATAAAAAACATATTATATTTAGTTAAATTATAACGTGGTTTATTATCATGCAGCCTATATCATCATGCGGCCCACTTTCACCTCAATTTGCATCCTTTTATTTTGATACGCGTTTTATCAACAACCCATAATACATTCGAATAATGAAGAAGCCTATATACTCTTAACTATCAATATTATTTATAAAGAGAAAAAACTAAGCATTAGAAAAACTATTACAATATTTAATATATTATATATAATATTATAGCATAGAATCAACAATTTTACTCTTTATATAGAATATCAATATAAAACTTATAAACTTATCGAATTAAAAGAAGAAATCATTATTTAATATATTCTTAATATAGATTTGAAAGGTTTTTCACTCAAACTTAAGGGGATAAAAAATATAGCGAATTATATTTTTGAATTGAAAAGTGAAAAAGTGGTTAGAAAGCTTTAGGCGTATCGATTTGTAAAGTATTATAAAAAATTAATGATATATTTTAATTATATTTATAATTTTCAAAAAGCTTTATATAAAGATCCTAAGCTTATTCAAAAATGGTTCTGTTTTATATCAAATATATAAGCGAAATATAGTATATTAAATTGCGATATATAGAATTTCAATGAAACAGACTTTATAATGAAAATTATAAATGCTAGTATAGTAGTTATTAGTATTGAGAGGAATAATAGGAGTAAAGTAGTACAATCAAGTAATAGGGAATAGACGATAGCAATTATATATAGTAATAATATAGGGGAAACTATATCTCCATTCCTAATAGTTTAAGAACAAATACATCTTTCCAATTAGTATACAGAAACCAATCTTTCTACAAATTGGGCTATTAAACTTACTAAGAATAAGTAAACGAATAATAAAACAGAATTAGAATAATTAAAACACTTTAATAAATATATAAGGGATTACAAAGTAAACAAATACCGAATATTAGTATTAGATAGATACAAAAGCTACAAATCCATAGCTTTTCAATTATATTATAAGAAGAATAATATTATATATATATACCTATTATTGTATTCAAGTTATTTAATTTAATCATTTAATATTAGATATTTTAATAAATTAAAACAAGAATATAATACTCATATTGAAGGGTTTATAAGAGTATATATTAATTATATCTTAAAGATCGAATTCTTTATAGTTTTTAAAACTATATATCAATAATCGATTATGAATCAGAATATGAAATCTGAATTTCAAGGAATAAGATTAATCCCTTTTAATTCTGAGGTAGTATTCTCAAAATTAGATATTCGAATATATATATTTATTCCTCCTTTTTATATCAATTTAAACCTTTAGACCTTTCAAACTCCTTATAATCCTATAAAAGCTCTTTCTTAATCAATATTAATTAAATCTCAAATAACTTATTATTAATCAAGTTCTTTTATATTTATATTTGAAACTATATTAGCTTTAACTAAAATATAAAGAAATTAGCTTATAAGAATATACTTTTAAATATAGAGATTTATATATTTCAGAAAGCAAATAAAGTATTAAGCAAATATTGATACATAAAAAAAACTTAACTACATTAAGGAAAAATACTCACCAAACAGAAAACTACAAATATATTATCTTAATAAGAAGTTAATATTCAGATTCGATATAATAAATATCAAAATGAAGGGAATTCTATTAGAGAAGTATTTTTTAATTGATATTATAATAAATATAGAAAAATAGATTATAATATAAGAATCTATCAAAACAATATAATAGATCCTAGATTATTAGATTCTTAATAATTTCAATTAATTGATTCAATTGTTATTAAATAATATAGATTTAAAAATATAAATTGAGATGAAAATAGGCTGTATAGTGATATAGGCCGCATGATGATAAACCACGTTATTATTTTAAGTTGAAAAATATAAATATACAATAATCTAAATCTTTAAAATCTATTATGTCATTATTGAATAAAAGATTAAAAAAAACTATTTATATTTTTATATTTATTATATTCTAATATAGATTATATGAGATTTTATTTTATTTTATTAAAAAGATTATTAAATATT
>PQXN01000551.1:0-13568 GCA_004786275.1 Botryotinia convoluta
ATATTCGATTCGTCCCTAAGCTAAATCTGACTAAGTCTTCCACTAATATTATAATAATATTATTAATTATTATAATATAAAAACCAACCTCCAAGAACCTTGGTTTGACCGCGGGATATCCACAGTACCCTCATTCAATCCTTGATACCGCAATTAGTAGACACGTCACTTACAAGTTACTAAAAGCCTCAATATCAAGACAGCCAGTCTATATACATGGGCTAAGTTTCCAGCTATAAGAAGTTTCAATTGCTACCAATTTTCATCACTCCCGCCAGCCATTCATTAATTCATCTCTTCTTGTACATACTGCATCCCAAGCTCTTATTTGCTATCTTCAATAATCATAATGAAGATCACTTAAGCCTCCCTTCTCTTATCTGGTTTGGCCTCCGTTGCCTTGGCCCAAGACACAAACTGTACCACCGCAAGTCTCAACACTACTGCTTCCACTTGGACTGTCACAGAGACAGATACGATCCTCAGTATTGCTGCCGCTACCAACCGTGGAGTTTGTGATATTGCTCGCGCCAGCAGAATGCCAGATGCTGAATACATCGATGCCGGCTTCGTGTTGATCATTCCCGCCGAAGTTTGCAATCCAGATAACGAATCCTGTCTTCTCACTGCCTCAGATGACACAACTTCATGTCTTTATGGAGGACCCCACACGTACACTACTGTGCGTAATGATACCGTCACCAAAATCGCCTTAAAATTCAACATCGATGTTTCTGCCATCTCAGCCGATGTTATTTCCGGGCTCGGTGTATCATCTGTCGATGAAATTATCACCGCTGGTAGTTTGATGAAATTACCTCAATGTAGCCCTTCCGAATGTTCTGTTCAACCAATTCAGTTCAAGTATGGTGTCTATAAGGATCTAGCCGAGAAATATAATTCAACTGTTGGTCAACTATTTGGATTCAATACTGGTTATCGCTACAGTTCATCGATTGAATCTCTATCGCCTGTTCTTACTATCCCGATGAACTGCAGACCGACTTCAGATAATATCACTATTATCTCTTAAGTTATGCGTAGGCAGATGGGCTTCTAGGTTGGTTTTGAGTCACTCATATTGAAGGACGTGGAGTAAAAAGTGTGTTAGCATGTTTGATGATACTTTATTTTCTTGGAGAGCAAATTGGCTTTGTGATGTTTGCATGAGGATTTGATGCATGGTTATGAGACCATTCTGTTCTGGGTAGGAGATGGTATTGATGTTGTTATAAATTAGTCACTAAGAATGAAAACACAGAACAATTAGTCTCAGCACAACTCTCATATATGTTTGTCATCAATGTCACTAAATCGCCAAAACCTAAAATTCATCCCGAAATCACCCCGAATAGTGACCTCCTTCCTACCTAACCCCAACGACAAATTTTCTGACCCTCCCAAAGTCATGACCCATTACCTCTATGATAAGTCCATTTTGTTGGGTTGAATATGTATTTTAAAACTTGCACATCTGATATCAAATGACAAGCAAGTTGGCGCAGTGGAAGCGCGCCGGGCTCATAACCCGGAGGTCCCCAGATCGAAACTGGGACTTGCTAGCATGCAATGCTTTTTTTTTTCGAAGTCTTCTCTGTTGGAAGAGAATTGTGAAGATATCTCCGCAAAAGGTTCGTTGAGTGAAGTTTGGGATATTGATTCATTTTCCTTTGTTGAAAAAAAAAATTTCTGATCGCTCGGAGTGGATCCATCGATAAGATCTTTCGGCTTCGGAAAGAGGTATGTAGGGTCCGGCTGTGTCAAATGCCCCACCAAGTATAGCACTCTGTAGACAAATGCAGGACATCAACACTCGAATGACTTTTTACTCTAATATAATGAGAATCCGTTGCTTGGACTAATTTTCAGCCTACTTCGAAAGAAAAAAAGGCTATTCAAATTTACCAAGCTAGAACGTTGTCATTTGAATGGTTGAAGTGAATGAAATAATCCCACTGAGCCATATCATTAGTCAAGCTCAAAGAGGGGTCCAAGTCGAAGTACCGTGTGTACTAATTGATTGCCGGATTGTTCATTTCATTTCGTTGCTCTCATCTTGATCAGATAATAATCAGTTTACCTAGGTATACCCGCAAAGTCTCCCATAAATTTATCAGAAGGAAATATAGGAAGTAGCAGAGAGAAGGATGCTGTTGAACAAATGATGGCTATGCTCTTCGAAGGTTCATGAAATGGAAACATGCAATCCTCACCCTTGGTGATCTTATTTAATGACCATTTGCGCCGCCTCTCAACCTTTCGAGAGAGAAAAAAAGCCTCGACTAAGACAAAAATAAAATATCATAAAACTCCAGTCCAATAGACCATATCCTCCACGTGGGATTGCTGGTTGTTTGTTTCGAATCTTACTATGGTGAATGATATTTGTGCCGCAGGGGTTGAGCAAAATCAGTGGCGTAGAAAAGTTAGGAAAATTACATTTAATTCACCACCCACACTATCGTATCTTCCTACCATTCCTTAAAAAAAAAAAATTTAAAAATTTCACGGATCTCCAACATCTCAATCCTCATTTAATTGCACACTAAGTTTTCCAACATCATATAGCACGGCACGACAAACTGATAAAGCTTACTCATTTCAGGCAGCTTATTTTCAGTCAAATTCTACCCTGATTCTCACACCCACTCTCGCTTTCTTCTGATCTACATGATACGTTACAACATATTATTCTTAGTCATATTCCTGTTACACGCTTTTGCGCAGGGCAGAACCGTTGACAACGATCAACAATGACCTCTTACGCTCGTAAACTCAAGTATTCTTCGGGAAATTCCTGGTAATTCGATCGACAAATTATGTCCAGAATCCCTTGACACCGATATCCTCAAAATCGACAAAATTGTGAACAGACCGGAACCTATTTTGTATGTCTTAACAAACTCTTTTATGGGGCCCCTTCACTACGGATTATCATCTAACAGGTCTTCTAGAGACGAAGAAATAGATGTTTTGATCTGGGGGTAATTTTTGAAACTATTCATTCTCATCATTTCAATCAGATGAAATGTGTGCTTCCACTGACATCAACTTCACACAGGCAGCTTCACCCGTGATATCTCACCCTACTCGACTGTAGATTTTCAAACCAATGCCACCGCCAATACCGAGGATTATGCCTCCTATAATGGCACATTTTACATATGCGATTATCTCGAGCAAATGCGTCAACTTCCTGATTTGAATGTTACAAGAGCATGTCCACCTCATAAAGGGCCCGTGTTTATCGATTATGCTGCTTGGTTTGCTTAGTTTTTGACCGCTCCTGTATGTATTGAAGTGACATCATTGACTTGATATAAATTAGAGGTTCATGACATCATAGGGAAATTGGAGCATAAAGTTTGATGCGAAGACGCCAGAGGGAGATAGACTTTACTGTCTTCAAACAGAATTTGATTTGCAATGTCCACCAGAAAGGGACGATTATAGATGTTTGAGTAATTTGACTGATACGCTTGATATTCCTTAGATGATGAAGAAATCAGAGATTCTTTGAATATGTTCAATGCTTCTGAGTGCGGGTGGGGTCTGAGTTTGGATTTTTGATGGGGCAAATGTATGAAGAAGTTATAGCACATTTCATTTTCTTGATCCTGAACCAAGTGCGACAATAAATATCTAGTGGAGGCTTCTTGAAAATGGTGTATGGATATGCTGCGAATATATTATGCGAGTTCGATAAATCCAACAGCTAGTGACCATCAGACAGTTTTCAGACCCGCTCAGCTAGAAAATCTGCTGCAAATCTGCTGCTATCTGAATAATTAATTTAATGCCATTCTTTTCTTTGAGCCTTGATGGGTATATGTCATTGGCATCCATATTCCTTATTAATCTCACATGTCTTGTTGAGAATTAGCCTCCTGAGCCCCCCTTAAAATAAAAACACAAGACTTGTCATTCCTAGAATGATATCCGTAAGTACATGGCACAACTTGATCGTCGTGGCATTATAAGTCACAGTTCAAACAGATGATTTCAGGGTCTCGGCCAAAATCAGCACCATGATGTAACTTGCGAAACCTCGAGCTTGACCAATCTTCCTTTTGTATTTCTGGGACCTCATCTTGATGGTTTCTTCTACAACTTGTACTACATGTTATTAATGTTCCATATTAAACGCAATCCCTCCGATGTTCGATAAACAGATCCCTCTCTTTTTGATTGTTCCATTATGTCTAGATCTATTTCATAATGAAAGAACAAGTCGAAGAGACGTGGTCCTGTACTCTAAAGATCTAATTGCCGTTATCTCGAAAAGCTTCTTGGGCCGGAAGTATTCGAAGCTAAAACCCTTACTGCTAAATCTAGCTTTTCTTGATCGGGGACTGAACCATCACTTCGTGCGACAAATCTATACCACGCAACTTCTCTCGTGAAGTTTCCATCTGATTCACGCGCCTCACTTGTCCCAGAGTTCGAGGAACATCATACTTGCCACCTAGCACGTTATATTGTGCACTTCCTTCGGGTTCAATTACTTCCTACAAACATTCCAGGCAAAGTAAGCTAGGCGAAGATTCCATCGCATGTGCCGGTAGTACAAACTAACGCTGAGTTTTTTGATCCATCTTTAAGTTGGGCCCGGTTTTGGGGCTCTTCTTGAGGACACTCCAATTTTGCAGATAGACAATCTTTGAGGACCATTTGAATTAGGCTTCATACTTATTGAGTGTTCTATGCCGCAATCTATATACAGCTGTGTATATAAGTGTCTGTATAATTTGGAATTTCAAGATAAAAATTGTAAAGTGGCAGTGGAGATACATTTAGGGGCGTGTGCGCTGACGGGTAAGGTGATGGATGACCCATCGAAAAAAACTTAATGAAATTTAAGGTACTGACGAGGACGGTATGGCTGTTGCTGGGGCTTTTGGTGATATCTATGAGTTGCGAGTCTGGCAATTCTGAAAATGATATCGATTCCTATTTTTATATTTTACGGTGTAAATTCCGACGAGCAGCTGGTATGTTATCGGGGCAACAATTCTCGCGAGATTGAGTTATGCTTACTTAATGTAACGCAATCAAAATAGATACAGGTAGCTGGAGCGAGCCTTTGCTCGACAAAACTTTGATGAAACATTATCACTAATTCACTCAATTCTTTCGACTGGTTATTCCCATCGAGAAGTCCATTCCACTAATTGATGAAAATCTTTACACATGTGTTGAGTACCAAATCCTCGCACGCCAGCCTTACCCTCAGATGCTTTCTCCGCAGGCTCGATTGTCGTGTCAGTTGCACACATAAGACTTTGCCGAAGATACTCTAGGCAATGCCGAACATGAGTATCTGCTGAATGCTCGGCATGATTGGAATGTCCTCCCTTTGAATGGTTTCCATTGCGCACGAGCCAATAGGCATTGCGAATTCCGTCCTAATTTCGAGCAGTTAGAGTTATGCTTGGCTATGCATTGTACAAATGACATATTTTGAGTCACTTACCAGGCAGTGAAGCCGATGAAAGACAGCAAAAGAAACAGGATTGGGACCGACATCAGGGTGTTCAAAGAAGCCAACATTCGGTGGAAAAAGAGAGTCCCAGCGTTGGTTTGTAAGGTTCGAAGGGGCTTCGGCGAAGTTGAATTCATATTCAAAAGTAATGGGTACACTATTCACTAGCTTGAAATTAATTCCAAGCGCATATTTGGGAGTAACTACGTAGAAGCTTACACTGTATCAAATCTTTGTTTCCCCTTATTGCCCAACGCCCTCCTATGAGATAGCCACTGGTTCCTGAGATGATAGACGCCAACAGTATCAAGACGGTGATCAATGTACTTTTTGATAGCCTCAATGGTCCTATAAAGAGACTCCCACTGCGGCTAGATGAGATTGAGTCTTTGTCCGAAAGGATACTATACTGGCTCCTCTTGATACCTGTACAAAGATCCATTGGGAAGTTTTCGATACACAATAAATTTTCTCCCCGAAAGGCTTTATATTTCGCCAGAGATGTGAAATGGATGCTGAACATATGCGAGTAACGACCAAGCGGCCTCAGGGGAGTTGATGATCCCTTGACGTAAGCAGAGTCTGTTAGACCTTGTTCTTCGGAAACTAAAAGAGCAATGAAACAGGCAGGTCAATTTGTCCGGAATTACAAGTTAGACGGACATTGTCAACCGGGCCCCACAAATGCTAACATTACCTGCGACGTGTCTATGTGAGCTCATGTGGACATTCTCCTGACCTAGCAATAGATACACAAATAATACTAGTGTAACCTTTGTACGGAGGTATATCTCATATATATATCTCACTGTTCAGTCCGCTGCGAAACAGACCATGATATCCATACAATTCGATCATTGAAGTCCAAACCCCCATAAGATCTGCAATCACCCAACGGTTGACCCTAGGGACAAATCATTCTTTTGATGGACCTTAAAATAAACACAAGAAGATAAGGTCTATATTATGTGCGATATACATTGGTGACAGTGCAGATATGTGGAAGGCTCGGATTCCTGTGACTTTCTAGGGGTATGGTTCAATGACCAGGTCCACTATTGATGTCAGTCATCCGTAGGGATCTTTTAATAATTGATTTCATCATTGTCGAAAGCAGCATGACTTATTTATTACGTCTACGATATCAAACTACTGCATGCACACCCCACTCTTAGAAGAGTGAGATCGTAAAGGGCGCGCACAAACAAATAGGCAACTAACATTCGATACGCCTGATACAAACCACTCACTTGACGCAAAAGATATCTTTATGATCCGCTTGCTTGAATTGAAACTTTCCCATCGGAAAGCATGAACGAAAGAAGGGACCCGGAGAATATCGAAGTTGAGATGCTCGAAGACGGTCCATTACTGGGAGATGAAGAGACTCAACAGCAAGATTCTCAAAAGCAAAGTCCCAAACATCAACGTTTAGCAGAATGGCTTGCATGGGGTGTTCTCATGATTTTTTGCCTCATCGTACTTTCTGATAACATACGATTACGACGAAGACAAAGCGGTGAATCGGCATTCATTACCGACTTGAGTAAGTCGAAAGCGATAACAACGAATAAGAGTTTGATCGATGCTAAGTTTTCGTAACAATCCAGCTGCCGTGAAGCCCATATCTGAATTGATCGAGTATCATTTCACAGGGGGGATACAAGTCAATCATGAGGGCAAACTGTATCGCGAGGTCAACCCATCGGAACCTCAATACGCTGGAGAGCCAGTACCAGAAATAGATAAAGCGTGGGATGATTTGCTCAGCGGTTAGTATGAAAGTACTCTTAGTTCAGCAAATTACTAACATTTTCTTGAGCCGTCGATCTTAGCTTCAATGTAGATGATTTACACGGAGCAGAGAGAATATCTGTACATGCTGCAGATGGAAAAGGCTTGCTAATAAGGTATTGCTTTGATCCATTCTATGTTTTCATATTGCTAACATTTTTAAAAGTCTGGATGTCTATCATTCTCTACATTGTATTGTAAGCTAAAAAAAAAAACTCTTTTGGTCAAGCTCCTCTTTACTAATGATATCTAGAACCTTGTACGCAAAGCTATAGATTTCAGATATTATCATCCTACTGGGCAAGTTCCGTATTTCTATCGTTCTCATGTCGGTAAGTTAAATCAGTCCATAGATGATTTTCTTCATTCAACTGACGTCAGAGTTAACATTCGACAGATCACTCCCTGTGGTGGCAAAGTTAATATTCCGGACGAAGAGAAATTCAATATAAATCCCTATACAAATTTCTATTTTGTAATATTCGGCTATCCTCAGCTTTTCTAATTCTCTATCAAGGGGGTAGCAAGTACCCCGGAAAAGCGAGTATGCCCATACTTGTTATTGTATCAAATCTTTGATTGAGTGTTATAAGATGTCGTCATTGCGGAGTAGATCTAAATAATCAAACTAAAAGTGGAAATAGTGGAGATATTCTTCTAACTTAAACTTTCTGATAAGGATCATTCGATTCTAAAAATATTCTCGCAATCCCCGACTAAGAACCAGGAGGCTGAGTCATCAGCGACCAAGTTTTCTAGACGAAATGACTAGTCATAAATCAGGACAAAATTAGCTTGAAACCAATAAACACTATTTCAACTTCATAATTATACGTTGAAAACTCGTACCGCCAGAAAAAATCTACATCCAGTTAATCGTATGGCTGGGCTCTTTTGGATTGGGAACTCCGTCGTTTTTGCGATAATTTTATTTTTCGCCTGGCCGACACTAGCGGCCAATGGACGTCGCAGCTTCTCGGTACATCAAGTTTCAAGAGCAGACACAAGCCAACCCTTCAATATATCGACAGCTTTTGCCCGAAATGTCTTTAGATATGGAGGAGAAAGGCTTCCTAATGCCGTAAATTCTGCGGAGACGGCATCTGTCTTGACTTGGGCTCAAGATCGAGAATTTTTGATTCCGGTCAGCGTGGGAGCTTCCACTCTCAATCTCACAATAGATACTGGCTCTTCAGACTTGTAAGTAGATAATTTTTATTTTGACTTTAATGCTTGTGATTATAACGCTTAATTAGGTGGGTGTTTTCATCCCAATTACCTCAAGATCAACGAGAAGGACATGCTGTGTATAAGCCTTCCGTGTATGCATCTAAATCATCCACGCAGACTTGGGCAATTCGGTATGCAGATGGCAGCCATGCAAGCGGTGGCCTCTGCCATGATGTTGTTGGTGTGGAGGGCATCTGGGTGATGCAGCAAGCTGTCGAAATTGCGACCAATGTTAGCAATAACCTTGTGCACAGCAGTAGATCAGATGGAGTCCTTGGACTCGGTTTTAGCAATCTTAACAAAGGTATTTTTACAACCACGAATCAGTAGTACTGTTTCTTTTTTGAATTAGCTAATATTCGTGATCTAGTCAGACCGGAGCGTGAAAATACCTTCTTCGACAACGCTAAGCTACAGTTAAAACTGCCTTTATTTGCTGCTATCCTGAAGGAAGACACTCCTGGAAGTTACGATTTCGGCTTTGTCAATAAATCTAAGTATATAGACGAGCTGGTTTATGTTGAGGTAGATAGTTCACGGGGTCATTGGAACTTTAAACTCAGTGGTTACGACCTCGGAGATGGGGAGATTGTGGATGATCATCTTGACAGTGTTATAGGTAAAGCTCCATTGATCTTGTACTCTCAACAGTATTTATATGCTAGATTAGCAGGCTGATTATCATAGATAGACACAGGAGCATCGTTAATCTTTCTTCCCGAGAATATTGTGCGGGCATACTACCAACAAGTCATCGGAGCAGAGCATAACGCCCAATTTGGTGAATGGACCGTCCCTTGCTCCTCATTTCTACCATATTTTACGTCTATTATCAAGCATTTTAAGGCTGAGATTATTGGCGACTTGCTCAAACTCGATCCTATCGTACCGGGCTCTTCTCAATGCCTGGGCGGTATCCAAAGTAATATGAACGCCAAGGTGTCTATATTTGGGCACGTCTTTTTGAAAACGCAATATGTTATTTTTGATGATAGAGGTCCTCGACTTGGTTTTGCAAGACAGTCGTGAGTAAACACGAGTTTTTGCATAATGTGGTTTATCATCGAGTGGGCCATATCATCGAGTGGGCCACTTTTCCCTCAATTCATATCTTCAACTTCTACACGCGATTTATCAATCAATTATTATGGAATCAACTAATCAAGAAGCTCGAATCTTTCTTGCTATCAAAGCTATTCATAAAAATAAAAAACTAAATATTCGAAAAGCTTCTAAGCTTTATAATATCCCTTGTATAACTCTTCAATACAGAATGAATAGTTTATCACCTTGTATAGAAACTTGAGTAAATCGTTATAATATTATAGAATTAAAAAAGGAAATGATTGTTCAATATATATTTGATATAGATAGTAGAAGCTTTCTATTTAAACTTAAGGGTATTGAAGATATAGCAAATTATATTCTTGAATCGCAAAGAGCAAAGAAGGTTGGAAAGCTTTAGGTTTATTGATTTGTAAAGTGTTATAAAGAATTAAAAATATGTTTTAATTATATTTATAACTTTTAAAAGGCTTTTTATAAAGATTCTAAGCTTATTGAAATATAGTTTCGATTAGTATCAAATATGTAAGCGAAATATAGTATTCTCGATTGCGATTTCTATAACTTCGACGAAACCAGCTTTATAATGGGGATTATAGTTGCTTATATAGTTATAACTAATGCTGAACGAAATGATAGAAATAAGGTAGTACAACTAGGCAATCGAGAGTGGGTTATAGCAATCATATGTGGCAATGGAGAGAGTGAATCTATATTCCCATTTCTAGTGGTTCAAGGATAGGTTCATCTTTCCAATTAGTATATCGAAACCGATTTTCCTGCAGATTGGATTATCAAACCTATTTCCAATGGATAAACAAATAATGAGACAGGTTTAGAATGGTTGAAATACTTCGATAAGTATATTATTTATCAAAGAAAAGGCAAATATTGAATGTTAGTACTGAATGGATACGAAAGCTATAAATCAATAGCTTTTCAATTATATTGTAAAGCAAATGATATAATATACTTAAAGCTATTATTATATTCTAGTTATTTAACTCAACCATTTAATATTAAATGTCTTGATGTTCTAAAACGCTTATATGGTAATCAAATTGATGGATTTATTAAGGTATATATTATTTATATCTCAAAGATTGAATTCTTTATAGCTTTTAAAACTATATATCAATAATCAATTATCTTTCAGAATATAAAAGCTGGGTTTCGAGGAATAGGTTTAATCCTATTTAATCCTAAAGCTGTATTTTCGAAATTAGATATTCGAATTCATATGCCTACTCCTTCTTCTTTCGATCTAAATTTATGAATCTCTCAAATACCTTACAATTTAATAGAAGTTTTTTCATAATCAATTCTAATAAGATCTTGAATCATTTGTTATCAATCAAGCTCCCTTACATTTATATTCGAAATTGTATTAGTTTTAGCTAAAGGTATAGAGAGATTAGTATATAAAAATACACTTTTAAGTATAAAGAATTGAACATTTCGGAAGGCAAATAAGGTATTAAGTAAATGTCGATGTATATCAAAAACTCAATATTAAGGAGAAGTATTTATTAGATAAAAGACTACAGATATATTATTTCAATAAAAGGTTGATATTTAGATTCAATGTAATAAGTATCAAAATAGGGGAAATTCTAATAGGGAAGCATTTTCTAATAGATATTGTAGTAAATGTGGAAAACTGGATCATAATTCAAGAACTTGTCAAAACAGTGTAATAGATCCTAGATTATTAGATTCTTAATAGTTTTAATCAATTGATTTAATGATTATTGAATAATATAGATTTGAAGGTGTGAATTGAGGGAAAAGTGGCCCACTCGATGATATAGCCCACTCGATGATAAACCACGTTATACTGGTAGTAAGATCGATGAGTTGTTATAAACTATTTGACACAACTATCTACAGATTGCCTTGCATGTCATCTATCCTCTAATCACGCGGTTCCCTTCTCAATCTGACAAATTCTGTTTCTGAGCAGCCAGTCGTGCTTTTCGAACGCCACTTTCATGTTTCTCAGTACTCCATTCACGAATCGCTTTGAAATCTCTACAGGTATGCACTACGTCAAAATCTGGCGTGATCCATCCCTTTTTTGATGCATTTCTTGACGACGGCACCAAAGGTGTTGGTGTCAGATCACCGTGGCATTGTATTACCTGGCGTAGATGGTTTATACAGTGATCTGCAATCAAAAATCAGAACGAAATATATTGATCAGAGAAAGCAGCTTACCTATATGAAATCGTGCCCACCACTCTTCATGAAATCCTTGGGCTCGATAATAATCGACATCTTGTGCGATACGTATGGCGTTGAGGCAATGTAGACTGTGGAGAACGTCTAATCTGAGCGAAGATTAGTACATCATGGCTTTTTTCATGGATTGAAACTATTGACTTACCCAACTGTATAATGACCTCGGTACTTGTCATATGCGGATCGATCAGAAACCTCTTTTGCCTCTTCTGGTGTAACAGCGATACTCTCATCTTCAGAGATGAAACAAATCAGCTTAATAAAACATGCGATCAACAAGATATACTTGAGTCACATACTATGTACCAAAGCTTGCCATGCATCATCCATTTCTGGCGTCGGAGGGCCTACGTAGGCAGGTTCGTCGGGATGGACTGTTATATACTGCTTCTCATTGTCATCGAAGCGGATTCCTCCGTAAAATTTGACTTGTTTCAATCCTATCGCTTCTCGAGCAGCAGCTAGAAGTGTGGCTCTTCATTAGCTTTTGGTACTTTATCATGACCTCACTGTACGTATGAAGTTACAACCAAAATTGGCAAACTTACTCCATTCTGTTTCGAACCCAGTTTCATAATCATATTGCCGCGGAATATTCTGTTTACTCCGAACATAATCCCTTATTCCACTTGCAAGAAGTAGAAAAGCCAGTAGGAAATTTGTACAAATCCATATATTAGGCCGCTGGGGGAAAAAAACGTCTCAATGACTTGATCTGAGCACTTCCGCTTGCACTCTCGACAAGTGGATGGGATTCTTCCTCGTCGTTTCCTTCATCTTTTGAAGTGTGTAACATCATTGGTGTTTGTCTTGTGTTCTGGTGATTAAATCTGATAGCGTTATATTTGAGAATGAGTTCTATGCCACGAGAAAACTAGTTCCTCCTGAAATAGGACTAAATGTCTGGTTCTCTAGCTCTCTCATCTGAATTCCTATACAGAACTAGTTACATGACTTCAAGATCAATAACGACTTAAGTGTAACAAAATTAGAAATTATGTTGTCATGCACTAGCATACAAGTCCACAAAATAGGCTTACGTGGCAATACATTATGGTCAGTTTAATGTCATTTTGTACGAAGTATAGAAATACGTGTTGTACGTAAATTTGCATTTCGCTAGGTTTAACTTGGATGGAGCGTATCTTTGCTTTCTTTGATAGGTAGGTGAAGGATCAGATCCGCGAGTGGATCTCGTAAGACTCACCACTGACAATCATTTGTGAAATTCAAAATCAGGAAATTAAAATTGTGTAGGCAGTAACAGCAGTGATTGCATTAGTTGTGTTTTGTGCTTCCCAGTGTCAAACCCCTAGTAAGACGACGCCTCTACTGCAAGGATCTGCATAAACTTCTCGATCCTTCATACAGCACACATAGGTTGATGTTACAATGCAGGGTTTCTTATCTTCAAGGTAGATGATAACCGAGTATTTCCACTTATGCTGCATTAAGATTAGGAACAATTAACCGAGTTCAATTTTGAGAGTATATATATGGTTGTTGTTTAGACTTTTTTTCTGGCCATTCAATCTCTGTTCTTTAACAATCGCTTTTCAATCTGCCCTCAGACTCCTCATTCAACGATCAATCCATATTCTACCCTCACTACAACACCAAACCTCAAATCCTCAACACTAAATCTCATCTTTTCAAAATTCTTGGAGGTTAGTAAATAAATAATAATAATGATATTATAATAATAGTGGAAAACTTAGTCAGTTTTAGCTATAAGGGATAAATCGAATATATATGT
>PQXN01000552.1:0-13548 GCA_004786275.1 Botryotinia convoluta
ACTAAGAGCTAGAGCTAAGACTACGAAACCTATATGTTGTAGTGCCGAGGTGCTAGCGCTTGCGCTAGCACGGTCACATGATCCCTATCCCGACAGATATGTTGATATTCGAATAGAAATTTGTGGGTTTGGCCGAGTTTTAAATTAGCAGAGAATCAAAAAGTGATTTTCGAGATAAAAAGCTGAAAACTCTATTCGGAAGTTTAAAAACTGATTCATAATAATCCTCAAATATCAAATAATCTATAAATCGAAAGGATCTCATAAAAATATGTATTTTCTAATATTGTTAACTTGATTAAGATATTGAAAAATTGTAAAATTGGAATAAAATCAAATAAATCGAATTTCACATCTCGGAATCCAGGGTAATGTATATGCTAGCCATTTGTTTCAGCTAATTATAATTCAATATTTCTGTATATAGGTAGTGATATATAATATTGATCTCGATATTGAATATTTTCAATGATATGCAATTCAATAATATATATTGGAATATGTGGTATACAATTTATACACATCACCAGAGTGGGGCGTATACAAAATATCCCATATACTACTCCCATCACTGATCATGATTAGCATCGTCGAGGTCAATAGCCCACTTGAAGATCATAAAGTTAGCATTTTAATCTTTCTGAGTACTTTGAAAGAAATAAACCAGTTCAAGAACTGTCCCTAGAGCAATCTTTTCCCCGAAACAAGATTCAAGAAATAGTTCACAAAATGACTCAACTCTTGAATTAGCCCCATCAGGAGACTTCGTTCAACAATATTGTGACTTACGACCATGAGCCCTGAAAGTCCTATCTGGTTCGCATACTCGATCTTAGCAGCCCAAGTAAGCGCATTATCGTAGCTGCATTTGTCATAATGATTCTATATACCAAATCCAGCGCAAGATCAATCTCGGTAAGATTGGTATGAGCAAGCACCTCGGAACCAATATACACATCCTCAGCATCCCATACACCATGGAGATCATAGGTCATAAGATTGATCCAATCAACCGACTCAACCATTCCTGGCAAATCAAAATTTGCAGGTACCAATAGCTTGTGGGAGCTGTAAAAGTGACGATATATTCCTTTCCGGCGGCCGTGATAGCTGTTCGTAACTCCTGGAGGAAAGACACATAGTTTTCCGTATCTGCAGGAACTCCGCTGCGATCCGATGCACCGGGATATTCCCAATCAAAATCTACTCCATCATAGCCATACTCACCGAGCCAGTTGAGAACATTTTGAATGCACGTTGCACGGGTTCCTGAGGAATAAACCATGTTCGAAAAAATGGATTGGTCGAAAGCCCAACCACCAATGGAAATGAGGATTTTGAGATCGGGATTTTTGGATTTCACGTTGCCTACATTCTGATAGATTTCTGAGGTCACTCCATCCATATTAGTAATATCGTAGTCGGCAGTGATGTAAGCGAAAGCCACATATAAATGGGTGAGCAAGGCTGCTGGAATTTCACCAGGAGTCATGGAAAAGATCTGCGTGATGAATTGATGCATTGGTATCTTCTACAGACGGGACATCAACATCAAGTGAGTCTCATTGGAAATAAGATCCTACTTCAGGGTAGGATTTCGAAAGGACAAGGAAAAATATCAAAAGGGGTGTCACAGGCCAATATAGCCTGGAGAATGGAAACGACATAGCAAAGTATAAGGAGTGGAACGTGGACAGTTTTGCTGAAACGGTAACCACAGAAAGGTCTATTGCTTCATGAAAGGAGCGATTGGAATGATATATGGGAATAGAGATACTAGGGAGCCATGGACATCTTGAGTTGAAAGCGACAGCACAACTCCAATTCCAAATCCCATGGCCAGCTGAACGAGCAAGCTGACAGCATCAAACTAGCAAAGTAAGCTTGCAAGATGACCTTGAATGCAATTGGAGGATAATATCTTCAGAAATCGGAGATGAACATTGAGGGAGGACGTGTTTCTAGCTCAGCTCTAGCAATATCTCAATATAATGTTGCATTTCCATCTCAAGCGCCAGGCGTTTTTAACACCCAGCCGCACTTATCTTTCCATTATCTCCAATAACTGCCACTAGCAATGTTGCATCTCGATACTTTGATTGCTACCGGATCAACTGACTTACAGAAATGGCCCAGGGATATTCTGGGCTGAGGTAAGCCCTAAACAGCATACGTCACTACATACCTATTGCAGAAAAGGGAACTATCCTCAGGAAATCTTCGAAATTTCACAATGTGATTGATGTCAAAATCACAAAAGATTTAATTTCGGCGTGTGCTGTGCCGGAACGATTCTGCCAGAGACATCCAAACTACAGATAAAAATAAATCAGAACGCAAAGGATTGGATCTCACGCTTTCCGCCCTACCCCCAACGAGCAGCATCGATAAGGCATATCTAAGGATCTTGGCGATTTAGGGTAAGGTGGGGTATCTTAGCCTTGTATAGAGTCGCATCAAACTACCCGCATTCACGCGAAACTCATCTCCGCAAAGATAGGATCGCAGGGGTCTTTGGTGAGATTCACAACCCCTATCCTTTTGCATAAATAAATCCTGGGATAGTTTTGTTTCGATAGTTGTTGACGACCGGAAAATCGTGAATCGTCTCTCATAATCCCCCTGCAATGATAATGATAATTTTCCAGAGTGAGCTTGTGATATCAGTATCGTAGTTGTGGCTTCCTATACTTGTCAGCAATTAGAATGGTAGGTGTTGCGCAAAAGCGAGGCATGATTAAATCAAATGTGAAGAGCACGGTCGTTCATGGAGGGGTCTATATGCTGTCCCTCACCCGAAGAAAAGGTAGAGCTCCAACGACTTTTCACTCCATCTTTCATTCATACTTATTAATATCGAGATGAAGGGCATCATCTCTTCTATCTTCCTCTGCGTAGGGGCCGTCCAAGCTTCAGTTCTGGACCTACTTCCACGACTTCTCCAACCTGAGAGCAATATCGTTGAGCGAGCCAATGCCACCACTACTGGCGACTGCTCGCTTCATACCATCCAAAGTGGCGATACATGTTTTACCATTGCATCGGCAAACAATGTTACCTGGGCACAGCTCACATCATGGAATTCAGACCTCACTTCAACATGCTCGTAAGTGAATCTTAGCCACAGCTTTCTTTTTTGCTCTCAATATCTAAGATCAAACTCAAAGATAAGATCTAGAGTCGAGAAGGCAGTAAAGGCAGTGAAGACAGGTCTTTGTGTACCTAGAAGTACTCTTGAAGTTTCAGAATGGAATCATCACTCCTGTAATGAATGCTTAGCTAACGTATGGGTGAAGAAACCTTCAAGACCTTACCAGCGTATGCGTCACCAACCCTTTAGGTACTTATGCAATGCCTACCAACACAGCCGGTGCGACATCCACTATCACCGTAGCTGTGTAAGAAACCATGCGATCCAGAAGTTATGCGTATTGCTGAAGTATATTCATAGTGCACTACCCACTGCTGCGATGGGCGGGAGAAACACCGACTGCGGGCAATGGTACCAAATCCAGGGAGACGGAGACTACTGCGATTATATGTCCGAAACATTTGACATTTCGCTTTCAGACTTGTGAGTTGCCGCATTCGAGTCCTCCGCCAAGCTTGTTAGTTTAACCATTACCAGTCTATTTCTCAACCCCGAGGTTTGGGCAAATTGTACAAATCTCTGGGCTGGATCATACTACTGCGTTGAACCTGTAGGATACATATCGACGTATCCAGGGTACGGGCAGACATCAACGACAGTTCCTTTCAGCCAGACACCGACAACGCCCATGCCGTATATCGGTAGCCTCTTTGGGAATTACACAACATCCGATCCCGTGATTCCGCTTGCCAACGGCACACGGATCGATTGCTACGGGTAGGCCTAGAAAAGAACCCAAGCTTTTCGTTGACATAATATGCCGACTTTTCTTCCTTCAGGTATATTTGGTTCAATAGTACCGACGGCAATGAGGCTGCAGATTGTTGGAATCTTGCAACCGTGTTTGGTAACACAACTTTAGTATGTCTCACTCTTTTGTAAATTCTCGGGGAAAAGTGAGACAATTGTGATTCGACTAACATTGGAAAATAGGAGTAAGCAAACTGAATCGCTACCACTCTCGGAAAGTCTTGGGTTCGCCAAGCCCGCTAACCTGTTTTTTTTAATTAGATTCATACTCTGGAATCCATCGTTAGCCGAAGCGAATTCAACTTCAACTTTGCTAATCATTCCGACTGGAACAGTCCTCCCTACGACGGTATCAAGCAATACATATACGTACCCATGTACAGTGGCATCAAGCAGCTCCTACTGCATTAACTGTGCTTCTAGCACTTCCGGTAAGTTTATCCTTCACAGTCAAGTGTCCTCTCCATTTGCAAATGTCTTCGCTGAACCAAATATCCACTCCTGATAGTAGCTTCCGCAGTCATCACACCGCAGCCTCTCGCAGCCGGCGAAACTGCAAATTGCACGCAATGGTTCGCTCCACAATCTTACAACACATGCAAAGATATCCTTATAATATTCAACCTCAATATCACTCAGTTTTATGACTGGAATCCATCTGTTGGGTCCGATTGTGTTAGCATGGATCTCGGAACATATTACTGCGTTTCGGTATTCCCAGGCGGGGCAACCCCCTTCAGAGCCAGACCCAGACAGAGATGCAAATCCAACTAGTACGAGCGTTTCGATACCATCTCCAATACCTACAGACACAGTTTCGTTGAAGTTGTATCGGGTGATACTTGCGAAGGCGTTTATACGGCAGCTAATATCACCTTTGCCACCTTTTTGCTATGGAACCCGAGTATAGGATCAGGTTGCTAATTTTTAGACTTGAACGAATATTATTGTGTAGGCGTCTCCGGAACTACCTCAGCAACAGCAACCTCTAGTACGACTGCGACCCCAACGACTGCGATTTCAAGGCCTCCCTTATTCTAACAGATACTGTCTCGAATTGTGATGCCTTTGTTGAAGTTGTGACAGGGAATACCTGTCAAAGTGTCCTCGATGCAGCTAACCTCGATCTCGCCACCTTTTACAGCTGGAACCCGAGTGTTGGTCCGACCTGTGAATCTTTGGATCTGAATAAGTATTACTGCGTGGGAATTTCCGCAGCAGTTACGACAACATCCGCTGGCAGTGCAACTGCAGTTTCAACGCCTTCTCCAGTGCAGACTGTCATTGTATCAGATTGCGACCAGTTTTATGAGGTTGAGACGAACGATTCGTGCGAGATTGTCGTTGTAAAGTACGGAATAACACTCGATGAGTTTTACTCTTGGAATCCTGCGATCGGGAGCTCGTGCCAATTTTTGGAGTTAAATATATATGTATGCGTTGGGATTACTTAGAGGGTGAGCCACAGACTTGAAATCGTTTCTTTAATGCTACGTGTTTATTTAGCTTTATCTTTTGATTCATATAATAAAATATATTATGCTGCTCATATAATTGCTTTTTAATTGTGAGACCGAGCCAGCTTCCTTCTGTCATCTAAATCAATATATGCTCATGACCTGCAATACTAAAATCTTTAGCTGTGCATGTACCACTCTGTAATCTTCCTGTACGTAGTTTTATCATTTGGCTATGACAATGACAATTTCAAATTCCCGTCGGTCTTTGCGTGGCTATGCTGAATAGTCCGGAATTATTGCTTCATGTTCCAAAACCCTCATCCCGAGTAACAACACCCCAAGTGAGATCGCTCAATGCCCACCTTGTGTATCAGTGCATTACCGTTTGACCTGGCGCCAAATGGGTTCTCTTTGTCGCCGTAGATGAACCCGTTCGCTTGGTCGTCTACACATTGGTATCGAATTGGAGTGTATCGCATGCTTGATCCGTGGACATGGATTATGAGCTTAGGTCTTGCGTTAGCAGCTCGGTCATGCCAATCAAGAGTATCGCGTATATCAAGGAGAATATCGCGGTAGTTTCCACGATCACCGACGATTTCCAGAAAACTTAGTTCAACAAGTCGTAGTGTTGTCGGAAGCGCACCGAGGAGGGAAAGTAGATCAGGCCCATCTACGATGAAATTTGAAAGACCGAAATATCGGAGCTTCTGCCATCGATCAACGGGGAAGATGGTTTGAAGTGGAATGCGATTTTTCTCGAAATCGGGATAAATTTGACCGTAATCAGCAGTTATCCGGAGGCTAACATGCTCCAAGTCAGGCACCGCCTCGAATATTCTTTTTAAGTGACCACTGCGGAAACTTGACCAGTCGTCATCATAATACTGTCCATCAGCAAGTAGGGCGAGATCTATGCGGCGGAAGCCTGGCTGTCGAATTAGATGAACAAGATTGTCATACTCCTCACATGGCTCATCAAAGACACGACAACACAGTCCTGTTGCGAGTTCTCTAACATCGATGATCAACTCTGAGATATGGTGGTTATTCCGTCCTGCAAGTACATTGGTGATAACACAAAACCCTCGCCATTGTTTCTTAGCAGTCTCATCATTCCATGGAGGCAAGATATAAAGTCCAAATGGTCCAGAAGATGGCCAGCCGCGTGGGATTAGATAGTTGAAACCTTTTGGAAAAGATTTCATCATAGGCATTTCGTAAAGCGGTCGATCCAAACTACCATGAGCGGCGGGTGTAATAGTAATTCTTCGTAGTGATTGAAAGCGCTCCGAGACATACGTCAATGCATTAACATCAGCCCCAGATCTCAATTGCTCTTGCAGCTTCAATGTTTCGCGGATTGGCAGACAAGAAGACCCTGTCGAAATGAAGAGGAACTTCCTCACCCAGAGCTTTGCACGTCAGACGAAGGCTCTTGAGATCGGGATTTGGCAGGTAAGAGACGATAGCAGTGAGAAGCTCAGGGACAAGGAGCACGAGATTTAATTTGAATGACGAGTTGGACATGATGATTGCAATACCTGAGGGATTGGTTAATTCATTTGGGGACGAAGAGGGGAGGGAAGTGGTTGACTTTGGATTGATTGATTGATTTATTGATTGACTACGCAGGTGATATTGGGTAACCCCAGGAGGCGCTAAACGCTACTAGAAAATAAAGATTATCTGAATAGAATTCGAAGTCAAACATGAGGAAAATCAAAATATGGGAGGTCAACATTTATTTGGACTTTGTTAAAAAGAAAAAGAAAAGAAAACCGCGGTCTCGAAGGGGCTCACAACGACCTGCTTGATTTGGTGCAAATGTAACTGTCCAATTCAATCTACGCCCACTTCCTATAGAGAGAGCCTCGATATCATTGTTATACTGGCTCACTGGATACCTTTATTCTTCTTCCTCTTTCTCTTTCGTCCCCGCGATTTTAGTTCCAATGGTTATACAAATCGTGTACACTCTCTCACTAATAACCACACATACACAACATTGATACATCTATACATCTATCTATACTCCATATCCTCTCACCAAACAGTGGATCGATCACTCACCACAAACCATCCAAACACCGAGACACCCAAAAATCCACCCCGCATACCCCGCTCCAGCAAAACTTCCCCTCTCGCTTTCACCTCAAAAACAACACCACTCAGCCCAAACTCCTCCTCCCTTCTTCTCCACACCCTACAAAATGCAACTTTTCCGGAACTCGAACCCCAAAAAGCAAAAGGTAATTTTTCCGAATCCGGGAATCGAACCCGGGGCTACTCGGTAGCTTATCACATGATAATGAAAGCGAGTTATGTTAACCCCTACACTAATTCGGATGAATGTTTGATGTAAGAGGATTCGATATTTATGTATATATTTAAATTTCAAAATTCATGAGAGAAAAGATGGAAAATAAAATGATGATGATGGTACTATAGTGGAAGAAAAAGCACCAGAAATATATATTAGAGTATAGGCCAATCAATGTACTATATAATCAGAATGATTCGAAAGTCAAGAGTTGAATCATATAACAATTCGTCAATCAGTGTATTAATCAGCGCGAATAAATTCTCATCAGTAGGTAGGTAGACTCTTCATGATTTAGCTTCTTGATCCGTCTCCCCCCTCAAAAGTCTTCATATTTCATAAACGAATAATACCTACTACATCTCCCCTAAACATAAAATCCACAAACCCACGACCTCTCGTTCAACCCCTTATTAAAGCCCTCTCGCTCTCTTATCCTCCCATCATATTATATCATAAATCTTCATGACACTTTACATCATATCGCATATATCATATATCTCGTCCGCTCCTCGCATTCCCAAATATATCAATCCAACAAACAACATCGAATCAACTCACACTGAAAAGGTTCACAAATATACATTTCATTTTATCTCTTCAGCTATTCTGCCCAATTCTACCATTCATATATTCCTCTCTCCATACCTTAGTCCAAGATTCATGCACTTATACATCTACGCATATAAACATCGAACCCCAATGCATACTATGTAGGTAGGCAGGCAAATAATAACTCCAATAACCCATATTCTATTAAAGAAAATGTCATTCTCGAGTGATATCACATCACATCATGACCTGAATAAACTTCCATTTCCTCTTCCCTGTCCCCCTTCCCTTCCCAACCCATTCACAATCATCCCTTTCCCTTCCCCTTATAATTCGGCTGCCTCTCATAAGCATTCGGACTTCTTTTCCTTTCTTTACCCTTACCCTTTCCCTTCCCATGTCCACATCCGTCTCCATGTTGATGATCGTGATCGTGATCATGTCCACCACCTTTCCCTCCACCTCCAGAAGGTTTCGCACTCCCGTCATCATCATCACTACTACTATCATCGCTATCACTCGAACTTTCATCCGAGGATTCATCGATAGGTCGAGGAGCGTGGTATATGCAGCAAACTATTAAATTCTCGTTAGTTCACCATTCCAAGTAAAGATTTCAACCATTTGGATTCCACCTCTTCCATTTCTTCCTTGAAGCAAGATCCTCAAATCACAAATCCCAAAGACTCCAAAGAATAGAAAATGAAGCAAAATACCTTTACTCTTCTTCCTCCCCAACCCTTCATTATCCACCACATCTTCCGCCCACTGAATCCTCCTTCCTCTTCCTAAACCCGTTTCTCCATCCGCGCTACTTTCGCTTTCTGTATTTGGCGCACCTCTTAAACGTAAAACCGGTGTATTTGTATTCGATTGTGATTGCGTGATCGTTAAACTTCCGCGATTCTGTGGAGCCGTTTGTGCTTGTCCTTGAATTCGGGTTTGTGTTCGGCCGACTTGAGAGGTAGAAATTGAAGCCATTGTTATGGCGGGGTTGATGAATTATTTGGAAGAAAATTTGTATGCGTGAGTGACTGGATATCGGGATAGAGTAGGGTAGGTAGGTAAATGTATTCCAATGATGGTGCAGAGAGTGGTTTGAATATATGTTGCTTGCAGAGATCTTTTTTCTTCTTCCCCTTATTCGACTTTACTACCACTTCTCGCAATAAATATCTTAATAAGCCCACTTCACAAGTCCTCGCAATCTTCTCTCTTCGAATGTCCAAGGATCTCTAAGTTCTCACAAATCTGATCCTGTCTGGCGGTATTCGATAATCTTCCTTATCCCAAGATCTTTGATTTAAATTCACGTCGTCTTCCTATCCGATCCTATGATATCGTATCGTGTCGTATCGTATCGTATCGTATCCCACCAAATCACACCCTCTGTCGTATCTCTCGCCCAATAAATCTTCCTCGCAGAAACTAGAATGTCAGAACCGCGTAGACGCAGTCGCAGACGCAGAAGTAAAATCTGCCCAGCTTCTTCTGAGTTTCACACAAGTCCTCTTCAAGTCCGCGACACAAATCTCTTTCGTGTAATTCTTTCACTTCGACTTCGTCTTTGTCCTTGTCTTCGAGATTCGGATTCGAAAGATATGCGACGAGTTCAAGTCCTCGAAGTAATCGAAGTAATCGGATTCTTCCCTAAACTTATTTTCTCTCCTTTCTCTTCTTTTCCTTTCCCTCCCTATAATCTTTCTTATCGTTATCTCCTCTCTATCTTCGCCTTCTCTTATTTCTCTTCTTCTCCTTCTTAATCTTTATATCCTCTTATCTAGTCAAGCCAATCCAATACCAACTCAACACATCAAACAACCCTTCAAATCCCCCAGAAATACCCAGAAATAAGCAAAAAGTTTCCTAACTCAAAAGAATCCTAATTTTAATCCTAATCCCAATATTCAGCCCCACGTATCCAAATCTCTAAACCTCTAAATCTCAAACTCAAAATTTAAACTTTATCTGTATCCTTTTGAGACTTCTGTCATGTCATGTCATGTCATGTAAATCAACCAGTAACGTAATTATCAACCCCTCCCCTCCTACAAAAATATCCGAGGCTAAGGCTGAGGCTGAGGCTGAGGCTGAGACAGCTCTGCTGACAGAGCTAGCTAGCTAGTTATCTGTGGCGTCGTGATCTAGCTCTACCAACACAATGTACCCTTTTTCGAAAAAAGAAGAAAGCCAAAAAAAAAAATCCCCCTTTAACAATTTACATCTCTCCTGATTCCCAACCCAAAAAATCTTCTAATTTGTGTTAGAATACCTAGGCAGTTTTCGCTTGTTCTTTTCGCTTGTGTAACCTGAGAGTCTGGTCTTTTCAGCCACAGATACCACCTACCTACTAAAATCTAGACTGCACTGGACTGCACTGGATTAAGTTCCATAATTATGATTATTTTTGATATGAACTGGGCAATTGCAAGTAATAATAAGTATGCAGAAGAGCAAAAGAAAGGAATGAGAAGAAGAGAGACGGTTAAATGATTAATTAAATAAATAGTGCTCTTCAGATAGATAGATTCCACTTCAAATATTCATACTCGGGTAACTCTAAATTCCATGAATAAATAAATCTTCTTTGTTCATTCCCATTCTATTTTGATCTACATTCATCTAATGAAAATTACAGACTATAATACACTCTGTTCTGCAGCTATTTTCAGTATCATCAATGTAAGATTTACTTAGATAGGAAACCTCCAAAGATCTAGATTGTATTTTCAGTACACAACCAATCCTATACCTCCCAAGAAATGAGTCCAAAACTTAATATATTCATTACTCATAGCCCATTACCATCATCATTCATAACTTATAAATCCAAACAAACCCTCATCCACACCCCTCTCTCACAAAACCAACCACCCAACCAGCACTCCCAAACCTAGCACTCCTCCTCCCGACCCCTTAACCCTAACTCTTCCCCCCATCCCCGGCACCTCCTTCTGAAGCACCTCCGTAGTCGTAGCCGTCGCCTGCACACTCACACTCTCACAACTAACCGTTCCACAAGCCCACCCACTAGGACAACAATCACCTCCCAAACTAGCCGCGCAACTCGTCCAACCCGTTGCACACGCTCCTGTTGCTGAAGTAATTGTTGCTGCCGATCCAACCGGAACCGCTACTGTGATTCCACTACTCACTATTGTCGTTGATGATGTTGCTGGACAGGATGTCGTATCGCAATTTCTACCCGTTCTACAACATCCTCCTTGGTAATGTGCTGAGCAGGCATAAAATCCCGTGGGACATGTATCTTGAGTAATTGTTGAAGAGGTAGTTGTAGTAGTAGTTGAAGAATCACCTGTTGGACGAACTGGAACGACTCCTGAAGCAGATGCAGTTGTACTAATCGGAGTCGAACTTTGAGAAACGGTACTCGATACGCTTGAAGATCTTGTACTAGTAATCGTAGTAATTTGAATTGTAGTCGTCGGAGTTGATGAAATGGCAGTAAAAGTTTTCGTTGTAGTAACAACCACCACAAGTGATGGATTGATCACACATCCGATCGAAGCACATACATAATTTGGTATGCAACAACCTCCTCCTACATCAGCCGCACAAGGTGTATTTGGCGAAGCGCAATTCGTAATGGTTCCTCCGCAATTTCCTCCACTAGGACAGCATCCTACAGGTCCCAATCCGGTATCTGTGATTTGAAAACACGTTTCATCAGTTGCGCAACAACTATTCGGATATCCGATTGATGAACAATTCGATGTTCCCGTAGGACATTTAAAATCTCTTTTCTCCAGTAAAGCCAACGCCGCAGCCGAATCCTTTTTACGAGCTCGAATTTCTTCATAATCCAAGAGTCCCGAATGATCTTCCGTATGCAATGCAAATGGCGTTCTGAACGAGATAGGAATCGACGAATTCGCAAGTGATCTAGCCTCCTCCTTCAAATCCCTTTCCCTCAGAAACTTATCCCCTCCATCCAAACTCATGTGCGTATCCTCATTTCCAAATCTCCAATATTCCATATAGAATTTTTCTCCTTCATCCTCACTCATTTTCAGTATCCCAACCGGACTCTTCGCAACCACTACATCGCTCCCCTCCAGCCCCTCATCTCTTTCCCTCCTCGCAGATCCATAAATCCAATCTTTAACATGTCTCCAATCGCGAGGCCACAGAGCCAATAATCGATTATTATCAATATCAATCGCCTGTACCGAATTTGTCTGCGAAACCAACAATATCAAAATCGAAGTCGGAAGACCTAAAACATTCGCCGAGAGACGCATTTCGAGAATGGCTTATCCAGCCAGCTCCCGATTTAAAAATTGATAGCGGAGTGGAGACTACCTAATCGATATCAATACTAGGATCAGCTTCTGAGAGCTTTGGAGCTGTATCGGGTAGATCAAAGGTAATGCAGTGATGCATACAAATTCGCAACAAATTAAATTGACAAATGGAAAAGAAGCTTCTTTTAAGGATTATGCAAGTAATAAGTATGTAGTAGTAGTGGAAATAGGAAAGAAAGAAACCTTTCCTAAAAGCGCGCAAGAAACGAGGCTGGGAAACCAAGAGTTAAAACGGGATTGATTCACCAACAGGATGGTACTAAGTGAAATAATAAAAATCTCCGGTGGCTGGGATGCGAACTTATGGATAAGATGGAGTAGCAAACACAAACACACGACATATGAAACTTTATGTAAACCCTAGGTACAAAAAACAATCCAATTCACTAGCTTCCCAATCTCTACTCTCTCCTCTCTACTCTCTACACCTCCAAAGAAATACACAACATACACAAAAACTTCCCAAGCATAAGCAAAAACTCATATCCAAACCATAAACCATAAATCCCATCCCTCCTAAACAGCGAAAGACCATCAGTAGTATCAATTCACATCCCCGCTCCCGGTGAGCAGAATCCTGCATACAAATGACACCAATGACATGAACCCCTCATTTTATCACCTCCTACATACCTCCTTAATATAAAAATAACAAAGAATAAAATAAAATACTTCTCAATAATCATTTTATTCATATTCATATACCTATCTAGTATTCACATCTTCACAACAAAACATTCTATTTATTACTCAAGAATCAAGAATAACTCAATTCAACTTTCCTTAGGTATCTACTTTCACCAAAACCCTGAACCTAGACCTAGATCTAGAGAAACAATACAAAATACATTACCGATTCACATAATCATTTGTCCATCCATCCATCCATCATTCAAATCCTCGAAATCCATTCCATCCCATCCCGCTATCTTCCATTCCACCTTCATTTCCACTCACCCCTCCCAAACCTCCCATCCCCCTCCTCCC
>PQXN01000553.1:0-13479 GCA_004786275.1 Botryotinia convoluta
CACCCGAGCCTGCTTCCAATATTAGACTAATCATTAGTCTAATCACCTCTTATATATTATATATATATTTACCCCTATATGCTCTTGACCTGCGACACTATTGAAATAGGATTTCGAGATAATACAATCTAAACACATCGAAAACAAATTTCGTTGGCCATTTCCTTTACCAATATAAATATAATAGAGAATTTAGTAATCGTAAGTCATAAAATCCATCATACAAAAGTATTTTCTTCTGCATTTGAAAAAATTTGAGCTATTTCGTGGGTTTGGGAACATGTTTTCTTCCTAGCTAGTCTATCAACTAGAATAAATTTAGGGACTTCAAAATACTTTACAACCTTTCTAATTAATTTAAATTCTTTCAATTGAAATACAATTATAATCTTTTGAAGCTTCTCTTTAATTTGAGCAGATATAAAAGGTGATTGAGTATGCATAATAAAAGTTATTACAGTTTCAAGTTGGTGATGGGCTAAAAGTGTCCGAGTTCCCCATACATTACATTATATAAAAACTCGAGTAAATTACTATAAAATTACAAAATTGAAAGAGAAAATAATTATTGAATATATATTTAATATAAATCGAAAAGGGTTTTTATTTAAAATTAAGGGTATAAAAGATATGGTCGCCTGATTATTATCAGGCGACCATATATATTTCTTTATCTATGCCCACTGTCAACTCCACCTTTACAATCAAGACTCTTTAAACACCACTATTTGGCAAAGGTTAATGTGATACAGAACAAGGTCTCTCATGACTGGAATACACAAAAGACTGCCATACATTAAATATAGTCCTCACCCTGGACACCTTTTCCCCAAGGATCATGGTTTCCGATTCCGTCTTCGCTTCTCCTGCTGTAATCCGCGGTACTCACTACTCTTTCCTGTCTCAGTCCAGCTCCTTCGCCACTGTTGGCATTATTATTAGGTGCATTGCTCATTTCCCAGCTGCCGACTCTTTCGTGTTTCGTGGTAGCACCAATACCAGGCCCTTTGACCATATTAAGATCTGTATCGGATGCGAGTTTCTCAGGACCTTTAAAACCTCCTCCGCCCGCGAATGTGCCTCGTTTTAGAATCCCAACACCACCTGCAGCGTTGGGAATTATCTTCTCACGATGGTGCATTCTGAACCCAAAGATCGCAAGAATTGATGCAATAAGCATCACAACCACCAATGTAACAACCGCTCCAATAATGCCACCAACTACACCACTGACACCCTTTGAAAGAAAAGTCTTAGTGTTGTTTGAAGCGAAATTGGAAGACTCGTTACTGAGAATAGCCGCGCAAAATAATGAGATGGAGGCACAGGAACTGCACCAGGCGTTCAAATCATTGATGGCAAACTTTCCAATTTTTGTGACAAAATCACTGTACTTCATGTCGATTTCCGAATTGCCGAGATTGAAAAGGGGATAAGATATCAAAGGGTCAGTGTCCGAGGTTCCGTTTCTGAATAAGAACCTTACCCATAGTTCAGTCGCTTCTGGGAATGAATTGGATGAATTGTATTGTGCTTCTTCAACATAACTAAACAGCTCAAAGGCCATCATGCTTCCATATTCTGGCAGTTTAGAGAAACGTTTCCTTGTGAGATCTGAAGTTGAGAGGGATGAGAGGTAAAAGAATGCTAACATTGGTTCGTAGGAACCAAAGTAAAGAGACAATTTGTCGCTGACCTCAGAACTCGAAATGGTCTGCTGAAATTGTTGAATAATTTTGGAGGCAAAAGTTTGACCTGCTATATATTGAATACTGGATCCCGTGCTAGGCGTATTAAAAGAGATAGCCTGTTCTGATGCAAAACCATTCAAAGTCTCCAGAAGACCGAATGAATTGGTCATATCATAAATAGAGCTATTATGATTATATTGGTAAAGTGCATAGTAATAAAGGTTGATTGCGTTGCCATAATTAAGTAGAGAGTTATCGATGCCAGCGAAGAAGGTGTTTGCAAGAGAGAGATAAAACTCATCAGTGCTAGCCATCATAGAGGTTGAACTTGGGGATGTCTTCGTAAATTTTGTTGCAATGTCGTAGGTTCTACATTGGCCATTCCCCGCAATCCTGTAAGAAGATCAGCAAACATTCCAAAAATAATGAAGATGAGTTGTAAAGAAAAGGTGAAATGTCTACCAAATATAATTATAATCCATTGAACTCAGCGATTGAATATTGGGATACTGATAGCCACCTAGAGGATAGTCGATGACGGTGCCATTGGCTAGAATCTGTCATTGCAACACGTCTTCATATCAGTAATGACTCAGATTACGAAAATAATAGACAATGATAAACGGATATCATGGGGCTGAGAGATAGGGAGACATAGAAATGAGAGCAGATTGAGATATAACACATACACTATCTGTTCCTTGTACTCCCGTCACGGGAGGATAAAGTCCTTGCATAAAAGCTTGCGCACTCCCAACAATATACTCATCACTAGTAGTCCATACTTGTAATTGATTATTGACAATGTATTGATCACTTAGGCCGTTGACGGGTAGTCCGAGAGTGAGTTGTGTTGAGGTAGAATTTAGGTAACGGTCGCGGATGATGGACCCCGAATTGTAAAGTTGACTAGCTCCCAGAGGTGTAAGAACAGGAGAAGTGACATTGATCATCGTAGGGGTTATTTCTCCGTAATATGTATAAACAATGGAGGACCATGTTATGGGTACCATGTTTAATTGAGCTATGGACAGTGAAGCCATGGAGAACATGAATAGAGTAGATACCAAAACCATCTTGATAGTGATTCTAGGCAGGCAATGAAGGTTCAATCTGTCAATTGGTGTTTGAAGTCCAAAATAGCATCCAAGGTAGTCTTAAAAATCGAATTTGTGTGAAGAATGAAGTTTTGAAAAATTGTCTTCCAGAACGCTCTCAATTCTCGTGCCGAGTATTCGAACACAAGATATAAACTGTGATGATTGTCGTCATTAGTTGTGCATTATGTCATTTCTTTCAGCGCCTCGAGTCATTCCTTTGTGTGACATACTTTCTCTCATCCAAAGCTTCTTAAAACGCGTTTGTGATAAGCTTCAAGAGCTGGATGCGGTAGGGAATGCGGGGTAAAATTTAAAGCTTCGTTTGCGACAACTCTCGCGGCGAAGTATATTTTCTGATGGTATGATGAGTTATAAATGCATAGAATGATACTACCGACGTAAAATGTTTGGGATTGTAAGTAGTAGAGGATGGTAATAATCGGTATTCAAGATATTACACGCTCATTTATACCTTTCCACACACAGTACATTGTTTGGATGATTTGAGGATTTGGTAGAAATGACGACCAACTGTGTACTTATTATACGTAACTGCCTTGCGATAGAAGCTCCAAACTTTAAGTGTCAACTCGTTGACTTTCGTTCAGGATTGGTATTCTTATCAATTGCTCACTGGAGCTACTTGTACTTACTCGAGCTTCATCCTTACCTCTTGACCAAATTGAGGATAGATTTATGCAATCAAAGATCAATCACACGATGAAGTTTACCTATTGGCTATAATTGACTGGGTGGTTGATGAACGAGGTGTGCAGCGTCCTTGCAAAGGACCGGCTTGGAAATGTAGGAGCTCTCGGACATTGATTAGAGCTTCTTATGGTTACAGCCCTTACAGCCGTTTTGTGACTGGACCGTCTACATACATATTTGGTAGAAGATATGTTTGTGTGATATAATCGAAGCTTACCTACCTACCCGAGCTACCCTACCTATGCAGTGCATTGTGTATGCTTGGCGTAAGAGCATGTGAACGCCTTTGGCGTCATACCAAAATTCCTTTCACCGGACCAGCTTATCGAAATCCTTTTGAGGAGCGGGGTTCTCTGAAGCTCAAAGCTTAAGAAAGCTCTCATTGATGCTGCGAAAACTCCCCCACATCTACTACACCAGTTACATTTATCATTCACTCGATTCATGAAGTTCAAATGATCCCCGCCAAAATTCCAACATCCAAATTAGAATAGAAAAGACAAATACGTAGATAAGACAAGACTTAAACACATTGATATCTCTAATCGCATATTCTATGCACATGCAACTTTCAAGACTTTATCGATATGATAAGCGACCGGGAGGAGAGGTTGATAAGTCTTACATCGGCATTATCTTTGTCATATATCATATCGGTTGTAAAAACTATGGAATAGGATATGACTGTATGGAAACACAAACAATAATGTTGATATGATAAGAAAAGTGAACAAGAATTATCCTTTTGATTTCATGGACATGTAATTTCATTCATAAACGCTAATACTACCAAAGAACCGAAACCAGGCTCATATCGCCCTGAAACCCCCCAAAATTGTACAAATTAAAATACTATTTGCTTGATTAAAGAATCCTTAACCGAAGAGAGCATCACCCAATCTGATTCTTACAGACTTGGTTTGTGTGTAATTGCTCAAAGCTGCTTCACCTAACTCGCGTCCAATGCCGGATTCCTTGTATCCACCGAATGGTACCTGGTGGTGTAGCATGTTATAGCAGTTGACCCAGACGGTACCTGCCTTGAGAGCGTTGGATACACGAAGGGCAGTGTTGAGGTTTTGAGTGTGGACGGCGGACGCTAAACCGTAGTTGGAGCCGTTACCAATCTTGATGATCTCCTCCTCAGTAGAGAACTTGGCGATAGAGCAAACGGGTCCGAAGATCTCCTCTTGCATGATCTTCATATCTTCAGTAACATCAGAGAAGATGGTGGGTTGAATGAAGTATCCCTTATCACCATGTCTCTCACCACCAGTAACAATGGTGGCACCAGACTTCTTACCCTCATCAATATAACCCATGATACGGTCATATTGAAGTTGGGAAACTTGTGGACCTTGGAATGTTTCGTGGTGGAATGGGTCTCCAACCTTGTTGGCGATGGCACGGGCCTTGAATCTCTCAACGAATTTGTCGTAGATACCATCTTGAACGTAAACTCTTGAACCAGCACAGCAACATTGTCCGTGGTTAAAGAAGATACCGAAGTTGACCCAGGAGATAGCGTTCTCGATATCAGCATCGTTGAAGACGATATTTGGTGATTTACCTCCGAGTTCAAGTGTGACCTTCTTCAAGTTGGATCCAGCAGCAGCCTTCATGATTTGACGACCGACAACGGTAGAACCAGTGAAAGCGACCTTGTCAACATCCATGTGAGATGCGATGGCCGCACCTGCGATCTTTCCGAAACCCGAAATGATGTTAACAACTCCTGGAGGGAAACCGGCTTCCTTGATGAGGTTTGCGGCAACAAGTGCGGATAGAGGGGTTTGTTCGGCAGTTTTAAGAACGACGGTGTTACCAGTTGCGACAGCGGGACCAATCTTCCATGACCACATAAGCAATGGGAAGTTCCATGGAATAATTTGACCACAGACACCAATCTAGAGAAATATTAGCAATTGAACTTTATCTACCTGCAAATTAAGAGACGACATACTGGTTCTTGCTTTGTGTATGTGAAGTATTCTGGGTCGGTATCGATAACCTTTCCTTCAATTTTATCTGCCCATCCACCATAGTATCTTAAACATCCAGCGACGGCGGCAACGTCACCTTTTGCCATTGAGATTGCCTTTCCGTTGTCTAATGATTCGACAGCTGCCAATAGATCGGCATTTTTCTCAACCAAGTCTGCTAATTTGGCAAGTAATTTACCACGACCTTCAGGTGTAACTTTTCTCCATTCTCCTTCATATGCTTTTCGTGCAGCTGCGACAGCGATGTCGACATCTTTTTCGGTGGCTTCGTGTACGGAAGTGATGACTTCTTCAGTGGCAGGATTGATGACTTCAAAAGTCTTTCCATCAACACCTTTAACCCATTCGTTGTTGATGAACCTGTTGTGATAAGATACTGTTAGCTGTTGTTTGATGTCTTGTTCCGGGTGCGGGGTGCGGGGTAAATAATGAGGGATCTTTGGATAGCAACATACAATCCTGTGGGTTGAGTATATTCGCCAGTAAGTGGCGTTTTGAGTTGAACTGAAGTCATGATGGGTATATGATTGCAACGCGCGATGAAAGTAGTTGTTTTTGTATGTATTTATTGTGGTATGTGAATCGATTTGTTTGAACTGTGGAAAGTTGAAGAGGAATGAGAGAAAGAGATGGGAAAAAGACGAGGTGAGGGGTCGGGTAATGGGTTTAAGTAGTAGTGAATGGACAATTGCCTCCTTTCAAGAGAATTATTAATTACAGAATGTAGATCCAAGCTAACGATATCTAAACCCGAAAGCAACCTTGAAGGGAAGGAGGCGGAAGCATGGTGGCATCAATACTCGGCAAATGTCTACGTATACTACTAGTAGGTATTCACAAGGTTTCTTGTTACAATTAGTCAAATTGGTGAGACGCGGGGTGGGTATTTGGATGTTATCTTGGCAATAATTATGAGGGAGCTATGGAAATACCAGACTTGTATGTCTAGGTAACCTAGTAGGCTGGTAGTGGTAGCTCCTGGGCGGTCATATCCCATGGAGGGTGAGAGAAATTGATTTGCTATTGCTTTCTTTGAAGGAAGATACCGACAGCTTGAGTGGAACTTGTCTGTAGCATGCAGCTCCCAAACCATTACATATATTCCCACATTTCACCCTATTCCATTCTCTGTATTTCTAGAATCAAGATCAAAAGGGGAATATAGATGATTCTAGCCCTGATTCATTTCCAAGAGCTTCCCAACTTATCAAGAGGCTGAGAAATCAAACTTCGCATCAAACTTCATCTCTTGTTGCTGGACCTACAAAGTACGAGGTGTTTACCTACCTCGAGCCTACCCACCTACCTAATACCTAATGCGTGCTTCATGCTCCACAGTTTCGGTGGCATTTGAGGGGTAGGGCAGTTCTTAAGCCGTCCTTTACAAACATCTTTCAATATCATCCAATCATGTCAATTATCCCAATATCACAAATCCATTAATACACTACACTACGAGTAAAAGTTCCGTATGCCCTTAAAGCATCAATTGATAATTGGTAAGTCTATTACCTAGGAGGCAGTAGGTAGCTGGCTCGAGTTTGATATTCGATGTACAGAGGGCGTAGGGCGCTCGGGTAGGTGGGGACCTAGTAATGATCCACTATATGTCACCCTTTACATTTAGGGAGTCAAAGGTTACCCCTCATTCACGGAGATCTCTACTACTACTAGTGCCGGGATCTTAATGGAATGGGAAGGTATATCCTTATATCCTTTCTAAATTTGATCCACACCATTGATGTAGATACTCCTGTAGTCGAGTACCTACCTCCCGAGTCTTCCTTGAAAGATACAGTAGATTTAATTGATGAGTTAAATAAGCTTCTTAACCGTACTGCCCAGGTAAACATCATGTTGGTTTGTATTTCTCTGCTTTGGTATGGCTGTATTTCTTCAAAACTTTCTCGGTCGATCGGGTTTATGATAACCTCGGTCTCCGCATTTTCGTGGCATTGTTCCCGCGATCTTTTAAGCTTCTTGTCAAAAGGTACCTACGTAGGTAAGAATTGAAGGTTAATCACCGATAAAATGATTGAAAATTCGGTGATAAAATCTCACAATCACAATAAACACCGAATCAGTTAGTGATATGCAGGAGCCATTGGTTTCTCGTTTCATTCCATTATGGGAGAAAAAAAAAAAGCTGGAGAACCAAAAGGAAATCAAAGCGCTTCCATTTCTCCAGATTTCGTTCCGTACCTCTGGGGTCAAGGGGGAGCGGAAGGAATTTCCGCGCATGCTTTTGGTAATCAACCTTGATTTATTAGGTCGGTTCAACGATGAAGTAAGGCCCTGCTTGTCTTCAATTGACTCTCACTTGATGCCTTTTGTCAATCGGGAATTGAGAATTTATAAATCCCAATAACAACGTATTGTTTTGCTTCACCCGACGAATCCATTCTAGTTTATATTGCCCTTTTCGCAAGAAAACTCTAAATACCAAGAGCGACGTGTCATTATACCTCATTCTCTGTACTTCTTCGTCAAAAATTCGGTTACTATTCGGATCTATCCCAACTTCATGCTCTGGTTCGGTCAAATTGTGGACATGATGAGTTGGACACTCATTCAATGGATATCAAAAGAATTGAGATGATGGACGACCACCTACTAAACCAACGCCTCTTTCTACTTGCTTGCTGATTGCGTCCAGCTGAACCCCCATGAGTTCCGGCTTCATGTTTTGATCAAGACTCACTGTCCATTGATGGGTGCTACGTATTGACTCGAGATTATTTATGTATCAAGACTTACTAGTTTCCGGTGTAAGCATGAGCAGTTCGACGATGTAATCATTCACCTCCCTGGGTATATGGGATATCTTGAATGTCGTATCTGATAACACTCTATATCCTTTGGGTAAACATCTCCATCCCACCATACACAAATTTTACATGGGACTTGGTTAGGTATGATTAGTCATTGTACTCATTTAGAAGTTGTGTAAAAGGAATGAGGTGAGCCCTCAGGCAGATGCAGTGGAGGTAAGATCAAACAAATTCATGTAGAAGCTAGGCTTGGGCGAGTGAGTTTCTAGAAGGTTGGACTTGGGATTTCTCCGTAGTAGTCTCTACTTGGTTCAGCTACCCTTCAATATGGTGAGGGCCAAGAGAGCATATTTGCAAGAGCTCTCTATATCAACAACCTACTTGCAATCTGGACTATTTGAATGACGGAGTTCGTGAAAGATCACATACGTCGTACTCAAGAAAACATTTTCTATTCAAATACTTGCGAGGTTAGATGGAAAAGAAGAAGTGCTCAGTCTCAACTCTTCAGAGACCTCCATTACCAAAAGAATAAGGGATATGGTAAGACTTCGAGGCAGGTAAGAAAGTATCATCCCATGAATACATGGACGGATACAATTCCTTCTAGTGGATTTCACGATGTACCCCAATGGTGAACGTTACTCGAGATATTTTAACCATAGTGCAGGTTTGATCCATATCTGGGGAAATCCACGCAGATAGCATTGATGACAATAGGATGATTAGGATCAATCAATGCGCCAGGTATTGAACTAGACAGCAGACAAAGAATTGTAAACTACATCGACGACAAAATCTCACCTCCTTCCCAAGATTCTATGTAGAATGAGAAGGGAAGTGACCATGTGAAAGGTGCAAATATTATGTCATCCCTAACTATCAACATCCTTTTAATTCATTACCACGCACAAATTCCTCTCTCTAGCTATAGCAAGTGAAACTCTGATAATTATTCTATGCTCGTATTTGGTATACTAATATTTGACTGCCAATCCTTATCTTGAGGAAAACTTTCTATACTCGAGTAGATAAATGATTTTTGTAGTTGACCACTTTTACCACAAGATGACTCGCAATTAAAAATTATGATATTCAAGAAAATCCCCAGTGATTGAGATCATATCTTCAATATCAACAGAATATATACATAATTGGATCAATGAATAATTTTCATTCTTGGCTTCCTTCTGTGTATCTATCATTTAAACGGTTGAGATTTGTCTGATTGGGTTTTAGGTTTCAACTTTCAGGGCTAAAATATCACATGACTGATAAGTTAATGACGCTTGTTTAATCTAGATTTGGTATGAATGGAAAATTCTCTGTTGCGCCTATACAAATCATCTTGCATGATCCAAAACAAGAGGTATCTCTTCCAAATTTTCATGCGACTTCAACCATGGCAGATTCATCTATAAACTCATTGACAATGGCTTCAACTAATGATGGTAAGTTTATGGAGAAGATGACGACGAAGGTCGAGAGGAAGCCTCCTACACTCAAGCCAACCCCATTTTTCCCTTTCACTTCGTCATCCTAACAACTGGTCTTCGCAGATGTTCCGATAAAACTCGAGACCTCTCAAAATCTCCCATCTTCTCCTCAATTGTCTGCATTGAAACGAAGAGTATCATCGACAGAGTTAGAATCACCAGAAAAGAGGCAGAGGATTGAATTCGAATCAGCGCAACCACAACTTTCCATCCCCGATTCCGCCAATGAAATTGTCGCCATACCACCCGCAGATGATGTAGATGATGGTTTGGGGGATCTCGATATCGACGCTATTATTGCCTCTGGTGTTGCTCATGTCTCTGCCGAGTACCAAGATGCGGGAACTATGGAAATGAATGATCATACCTCCCATCAAGACCAATCGCATGAAGCCAACATAGGTACAGTTTCTCCCCCGAAAACTCCTCATGCTCAAATTCGGCAACCGAACAGTCGCGCTGCCTACGAACGACTCCGGACCGATCATCAATTGTCTCTGCAGGTGATAAGTCTAATGTCATTGGAATGTTTGGTATGGTTATCTTCGATATGGAATTGTATGGATGGCTCTAATTCATCTTCAGGCTGTGCAAATGTTAAACATTCTTTCCGAAGGAGGATACGATGAGATAGTCGTCATGGTAACGCAAAGAGATACCGCTCGTGGACTGTCATTCCAAACATTGAATGATCTTTTCGATAAAACAAAAAGAATTTATGGAACTTCAACTTTTCTCTCTGCCGACGAACTCAATATCGTAGACCCAGCTCAACGAGAGGTTATCAGACTTGCAAATCATGCGACTTTTGTATCCAGCGTATTTGGTGGGCAAGAGGTTGGATTTTATGAACTCAATGAACATTTCGTCAATACCTGGACTCGGGAAGGAGAGGCCATATCGAAAGCATCGGGTCAATTGCTCATGAACTTGAAGACACAAATTATTGTTGCAGCACTATCAATGGAAGAGTCAGACAAACCTGTCGAGGATCTTATAGATGAGATATTTTCTCCAGAGTTCCGGAATCTTCTCTCCCAAAGACATCCCTATCCTCTCACAGATGATGAGCTACAACTACTTGTCGATTTAGATATTAGAAGAGTATATTTGATTAACCAAGGAAATGATCCCGCCAAAATTAGTAAGATTTTCCCCCGCATTACTTTTCTCATACTGACCAATATGCAGAGGAACTTAGTGATCTCTTCAACTGGGACTCTTTTCTAAGATCCACCCATATTCATATGGATGCTTATAGACCATTGGTAGAACCTTATATGTCTAAATATGGGCTCACGATCCCCACTTCGACCGGATACTCGCAGGGTTCAAATGGTGGTCCGTCGAATGGAAATGCTTTTGCATACGTGGGCACTAATGCAGATGCTGAGCATAAAACTCAAAACGTCCCCGAAGATGCAGGCATATATCAACAATCGACTACTCCGCAGAATGGTATGCTTGTACCAACTTCATTTACAATCCCTGACTAATTTAATTCAAAGGCTATCGTCAATCTCAATATCAAACTACCTATCAACCACCCAATCAATCACCTAATACTTACTCAACTCAATATAATACTACTAGTACATCTACAACTACACCTCATCATTCTCAATCGGAATCAACCTCTGCTCTTTACGAAAAAGCTAGACAAGCTGCAGCTGCAAAGAATAATCCGGGACAGAAAGCTAGACCTGGACTGCCATCTCAACGTCGTCCATGGAGCACAGAAGAAGAAAATGCCTTGATGGCAGGTCTCGATTCGGTCAAAGGTCCACATTGGAGTCAAATACTTGCTCTTTACGGCGATAAAGGATCAGTCAGCACTATTTTGCGCGATCGGAACCAAGTTCAACTGAAAGATAAAGCGCGAAACCTCAAACTATTTTTTCTCAAGAGTAATATTGAGGTTCCATATTATCTTCAATGTGTGACTGGTGAACTGAAGACCAGAGCACCAACTCAAGCGGCCAGGAAGGAAGCGGAAGAAAGGGCCAGACTCGCAGGGAATGAAGAGAGCGCAAGATTTCATGGTGTATTGGCATTGGCTGCAGGTATGCAGAATTCAAACCAAGAGAATGGAAACGGAAGTCCTTATCAACAAACTCCAGAGCCTATGGAAGATCATAAAAGCGGAAGTAATAGCCCCGAGATATTGCAAGTCGAGGAATCTGGACATGACGAATCACAACAAGTCGAAAGTCATCACCAAAATCTGGAAATGCAGGAAATGAATGTGGAGGATAGATTGAGACAGCAGTTGTTAGCTGCTACCAATATTTAAGGTGGTGATCCTTCTTAATGATTGATGGGACGATATCCGGCGCAATTTGGAGTGATGAATAATTCCTATATCTGCAAATGGTGTATGGGGAGGTCAGGGGTATTCAACGGGATCTGCCAGTTTTGTGAATAATACGGCGTTGGTGGTTGACTGCCTGTGAGGTATACTTGCATAATCATGGAACATGTGCAAATTTCGTCAATTTCTCGAACTTACTAAAAGCTGTACATATCACGGGTCTACATAGCAAGATTAATCGGATGTTGGAAGAATTATGACGAATGTCATTGTTAATATGTGTACTTCACATTTGTGATTTGTACCCAAGTCAATTCAAGTGTTTATAAGCTGTTGGATGGTCGGAACTTTTGATTATGCATAGAATTCTTGAAGATGATATCCAAAGTTGATTGATTAAATGGGGCGGAGAACTCTTCTGACCATCAATTTGTTATGACTCAAGAAAGCTCTCTATCTATGCAATGCTCTCACGCAATACGATCACCGACTCATGGAATTCCAAAATTCATTGATCACAAAATTCAGGCTTTGCAATACTTTATTTCTTATTGACCTATAGAGAGCCCCAAAATCCTTTTCAGGCATGACTACCTACCTAGTGTCTGGTACTCCTTCAACTTGCGCTTACCGAATGGCGATTGTTCCTTAGCCATACTCGTATCCTGCAACATACTTGAATGGTATGTCTCGTGTATGTTGATTTCGATTAAATCAATCGCATACAATCGATGCCCATAGAGTATTGATAAGGATTATCCAAAATTCTCGCCCGTTTGACAAACCAGTCCATGGTTGGCTTTGCAAAAGCAAGCGTACCTCTCTCAATGACGATAGGATCGCAGAACGAATGCATCCTACCCTGGCAACTGTTGTAAAAACAGCTTCCCTCATGTACTTCGGACATATTATTTGTTCCATAGAGACAGCGACCTCTCTTACATACCGTAAATCCCGAAATTCAGTCTCCAGGAACATAGTAAGAGACTTTTCGAAGGCAGTAAGACGTTTTTCATCGTTCTCATCAACAAGTATGTCATCTTCCCCCCAGGGTACCAGGGTGACTTTCCATACCTTGGGGCATAAAATGTTGATGATGTAAATGTAAATTTGCATACTCTGAATCAAATCTTCGTGGCAGTCAAACGATTTATGTGATTCGATTTGTACACTATAATTCAATCTCTGAAGTCAAGACAAGCTATCAGATCCAACTGTAAAAGAATTTTGACAAATGGGTGTAAATACTTCAGAGTTAATCCAGAGAATGCATCAATTAATTAGCAGTTTTGGTTACTGTGAAACTCTATAATAAGTATACTAAATCACTTACTAATATCTTATTAATAAAGCTATATATCAATTAATAATATATGTATAATATGATTTCATATTA
>PQXN01000554.1:0-13477 GCA_004786275.1 Botryotinia convoluta
GAGCCTGCTTCCAATATTAGACTAATCATTAGTCTAATCACCTCTTATATATTATATATATATTTACCCCTATATGCTCTTGACCTGCGACAATTACTAATAAAGAGTTTGTAGATTGTAAACAGAAAAATCTTAAAAACACTAATTTCATAGCAAAAGATTGTGAAAAACTTATATCTGATATATTACTCAAGTTCAATGGCAATATTATTACTTAGCAAATTGATGATAGTATTTATCTTAATCAAGAAAAGCAATATGAGAATCTATAATTAATTAAATCGGAATTATCCAATATACACAAAACTTGTAGAAAGCTAAGAAAATCGGCAACAGCAAAGGATCAATATATTGTACAACACATTTGAGAAACATATATAACAATTATATGCCAATCAAAAGCAGCTTTCGATTTATCTTATATAGCTCAAATTATCAATCCAAAGAATAAAAATGCAAAATCACTTAACAAATATATTCAATAACAAATTGATAACTCCAAAAGAGGCTTATAGTTTATATCACTCAATAAAGAATTATTCAAATTAGTAATATTCATAAATACATCTTTTATTAACAATAAAGATTTGTCCTCCTAAATTGAATATATCATTATTCTAATAAATAAACACAATAAAGCTAATATCATTCATTGGTTATCTATCAAATACAAAAGAATTATAAGAAATATATTAGCATCAGAACTCTATAAAATAGTTCAAGGTTTTAATATCAATACAACAATCAAGAAAACAATCAATAATATCTTCATAGAACACAAAATCCCATTAATTATATATATCGATTCAAAATCACTTTATAATTACTTTATTAAACTCAATACCACTAATAAAAAAAGATTAATAATCAATGTAATAGTTATTCAAGAGGTTTATAAGAAATAAGAAATAAGAAATAATAAAAATCAAATAGATCGATAGAGAATCTAACCTTGCAAATACAATAACTAAATCGAAATCATATCAAATACTCAAGAACTTAATCGACAACAATACCATCAAGATTAAGATTACAGAATAGATTAATAGAGATTAGAATACAAGCAAAGGAGGTATATACAATAAAAAAGAATAAAAGTAGAATAGGAGATAGATAAATAATTATACGGATAGAAAGGGACTAGTTAGAAAAATATAATTCAATAACTTTAGAGAATCGTTAGTATCGGGATAAAGATTATATAACTGTACTAGTGTTTGCACTAATACTTTGGTATTACAACATATAGGTTTTATAGTTTTAGCTCTAGCTCTTAGTTCCTTAAGCAATCAATCAATATTACAACTGTGTAAAGATATAGTACTATAATATTGGCTTCACCATCCCCATGGTAATACCAACAGTATTATTATCCTTAAGATTCTACAATTTATTTCTAATTGCTTTTATTTATACTTAAGCATCTTTTTGTATAATATCCTCGATCTTTATTGATTCTTTCAATATTGATTCAGAGTTATTAATTAAAGAGTCTTCAAGATATATAGAAGTAGTATATAGTGTAACTATATATTGAATAATTTAATTACTAAAGATTTTCCTTAATCATTTTTTACAATTCTTATTCAGAGTATTTCGAATTAGAATAGTTGTTGGAATAGATCTAATTCTTAGAATCTCTATAACTACTTGTATTTTCTATTTTGAAGATAAAGGTATTTGTATATTTTGTATTGGATGTTTAGTTCCTTGTAGTTATTATTATTGTAGTATTCGCAAAGAATAAATCCGAGCTTTCTTTTATTCATTTTGAATCTAAACTTCCTTTTGCTTATTGATGTATATATTCTTTTGTATATTTTGTACTACCAATTGTATCTTTCTTTTTGTAGTTTTTTGCTTATTATATAAAAGAGGTTTCCTTTTTCTCTTTGTCCCAAATAATTCTGGAATTCCTTTATCTTTAAAGTTTTTAAAAAGGTATCTATATTTATCAAAGTTAGTATTTATTATTCTAATAATAGTTTTGATATAAAGATTGAGGAGACAATAAATATTGTTTTTATCTATTTCAATTATAATATACTTTCCTTTGAGTATTCTCGATTCGAATTTCTTCATTATCAAACCAGATTGCTAAGGGTTCCTTGCTTATACTTTATAACTAAATATCCTAAGCTTTTTAAAATCAGATTATCTATTATATATAACCTTATATAGAGTGACTACTATAAAGAGCATTCTAGTTTCTTCAAAAGGTAAGGATTTGATAGAAGATTTATTACTCAAATATATAGCATATTTAATAATGAATTCTCACATATTAGATCCAATCCCAAATTCACTCAAAAGCAATCTCACAATAGCACTAATATCTTGAATCTTCTTCTCTGCAATTCCATTTATAAAGTGTTTTCTGAGAAGTAATAATTCAAAGATTAGATTTCTCTTTCCAATCTCTACTTGAACCAATATTCCAAATTCACCCTTTATATTGTTAGTTTTAATAATAGCGACTTTACAATTAAGCTCTTTCTCGATCTGATTAATTAAATTCATCAATATAGATATTACAATACTAGCAGATTTATCTTTTGTGAATCTAATCCAAATTGTTCTTGTTATATCATCAACAACTGCAATAAAGTATCTATTTCCATTTTCAAAAGGTTTCTAGATCCCTAATAGATCTATATATAAGCGATATAGTTTTGTAGATATATGAATAGCTGTATCCTTATTGAAATGTTTATTCATCTTTTTTGCAAAATAAAGCTCACAAGCTTTTCTATCAGCATTTCTCTTTCTTTTAGTATAATATAGATCATTCGAGGTTTTCTTAAGTTTATCCATTTAATTATAATTAAGATAATCTAATTAGTAATATACAATCTCCATTTTATTATTATTTGTATCAATATTTTTTATCTCAGAATCTGAATACGCTATATAAATATACTAAATAAAAGATTGTTGAATAATATAATTATTATTAATATATCTTATAAATATTTCTAATTAGCCAAATTTCCAGTAGGATATTAAATCCCTTTCGAAAATAACTTTCCAGCCTATTTCTACAAAAACACTAACTGAGATAAGTTGAGTGGATTAAAAGTCCTTGATATATCAAATATCTCTTAGTATAAGGTTTCTAATAGTAGCTATTCTATACACAATACTTAAAGCATATATATTTCTAACAGTTTTAATCTATTATAATGAGCTTTAATATATAATATTAATGAGATTCTAAATAGAACTAATAAAATGGTAAGAGATTCCTGAATCAAATATCCATATATAATTACTTAGGGCTTAAGTATATATTATATTCGCATAATAAAGAAAACTAGTGTATTTATATACTATAACTATTTAGACAAAACTATTATTGCTAACCTTTTTATTTAAGTTTTGAGCTTTCTTAGCTTTGATATATACAAAATAAGAGGATTGCTAATACCCTTTCTACCCACAAAACTTGTAAAAATCAGTTTTATTAATTTTGTTAGCATTTAACAAAGTTATATTGGATATATATCTTTTTCCATTTCCTTGATATCCTTTATATCTTCTTCTTTTTTGAGCTCTTCTATTACCTCTTTTTTTTTTTTTTTCGTATAGCATTAGCTATTATAGATTGATTTGTTGTACCTCAAGGAACCTTTTCAATTTGCTGAAAGGTATATAGTATATCTTAAAGGTTTATATCCACAAATATAATAAAATTGCATTAAGATTGTTATACTTTTATTTCAAATAGTACACTTAATAGTTGAATATATACTTCATTATCAGAAATAAATCTTCTTAATGTAAATATCTTATATTGATAATCGAGGAAATGGTTGAGAAAGATTTGAATAATCTCTATTTTAGAATCGAATTGCTTATAAATAAAGTATTTTCAGAGATCTAAAATATATTATAGATTTATAGTATTATTGAAGATCAATAGTTTTATTCAGGCATTTGCGATATCTCCTACATCAATTATAAACATAATTTAGAATTAGAATATTAGAATCAAATATGAATTAATGATGGAGAATACTATTTTTTTCTTTTTTCTCTATTCAGTAATATCAATGTAATTAACTATTAATATTAGTTTTGCTCCCATATATATCTCAAGTATTATAGTTACTATTATTACAGCTCAAATAGATTTATAGAATTCTACCTAGTTATTGCTTTTGAATATAATTAATAATCCCTATTTAATTTAAACTGAATTATTTGTAATTTAGTTTATTATATTTCAAAAGTAGGGGTTTTTTGTGTCGAATATATTGTAGAAGGATTTTGAGCATAATAATGAAGCTTATAATAATATGGCGCTTATAACCTGTCAGAAATAGACAGTAAGTTACACATAAAAGAGTGATATTATATAGTATATAGATGTGGTTAAATCTTAGTGTAGTAAGATCAACACGTAAAAGGTTTTACGTGCTTGGTGCACGGACCACGTCACGTATTTTCCAACAAATATATGGAAATAGGAAGAGTGAAACTATATCTCCATTTCTAGTGGTTCAAGGATAGGTTTATTTTTCTAATTAGTATACCGAAACCAATTTTCCTACAGAATAAACTATTAAATCTATATCTAATGAATAAATAAATAATGAGACAGATTTAGAATAACTGAAACACTTCGATAAGTATATTAAGAATCAAAAAAAGGGCAAATATCGAATGTTGGTATTAGATGGATATAAAAGCTATAAATCAATAGTTTTTTAAGTATACTATAAAAAAATGATATTATATATTTAGATTTACTATTGTATTTAAATCATTTAATTCAATTACTTAATGTAGACTGTTTTAGCAACCTGAAATGTTTATATAATACTCAAATTGATAGATTTATTAAAACACATATTAATTATATTTCGAAAATTGAATTCTTTATAACTTTCAAAGCTGTATACCAAAAATCAATCACAATTCAGAATATAAAATCAGAATTCCAAAAAACTGGTTTAATACCTTTCGATTCTAAAGTTATACTTTCGAAACTAGATATTCAAATTCGCACATCTATTTCTTCCTTTTTCGATCAAGATTTATAAATCTCTCAAATTCCTTACAACCCAATTGAAACTTTTTTACAATCAACTTTAATAAAATCTTGAATAACTTATTATTAATCAAGCTTCTTTATATCTATATTTGAAACTATATTAACTTTAGTTAAGAGTACAAAAAGATTAACTTATAAAAAAATATTTTTGAATATAGAGATTTGTATACTTCAAGTAACAAATGAAACATTAAGTAAACATTGATACACGAAAAAAACTTAATTATATTAAGAAAGAGTACTTATTAAACAAAAAACTCTTGATATATTATCTCAATAAAAGGTTGATATTTAGATTCAACACAACGAGCATCAAAAAGAGAGGAATTCTAATAGGAAAGCATTTTTTAATCGATACTATAATAAGTATAGAAAAACTGAATATAATGTAAGAACTTATCAAAATAATTTAATAGATTCTAGATTATTAGAATCTTTATAGTTTCAATCAATTGATTTAGTTGTTGTTGAATAATATAAGTTTGAAAGTGTGAATTGAGGTGAAAATGGTCTACTCAATGATATAATCCACTCGATGATAAATCATGTTAATCCTTTCCTCAAATTTATATTCTTCATTCATTACATTTTTGCTATGGAAGAAAATTCTTCATATATGCCTTGCAATACATCCGCATTCCATCGTAAACCTCGCTCTTCTTCACCTCCATCGTCACCCTCACCATCAGCTCCATCAAACGATAAAATATCAGTAGACCTTGATGAGATTCGGGGACCATTGGTAAGATTGCTTTTCCCTTTATAACATATTTAAGCAAGTTTTAATATTTTCAGTAATTCCATATAGGCCATAGACGAGTGATTGCAACTAGCGCTGAACGAATTGATCTTTGGCGAACTGTTTACCGTCTGAAGATTGAAAAACCGTCTATTCTTGATTACATCCCAATTCTGTTCATTCGATCAATATTTGAGAAATTTTCAATTCCTTTCGATATCTCAAAACTCTCTATCCTGAATGGTTTCTGCCGTCTACTGTTATCCTTAAAAACCGCAAACCTGATTGGGAGGAAGAATTTGAGAATGAAAGACTAATATATCACCGTCTCAAACCTCTTCAAGGAAGGTTTATACCTTTTTACTATGGGGACGCAATATACGATGGTTCACCTGCTTTGGTCTTATCAGAAGTCATTGGTCAAACACTGGCTCAGCTTACTATGAAACCGGTGGAGGACGAAGCGTATGAAAGAAAGCTAGAAGAGGTTTACAAAGCCTTGACTATATATGGAATGATTCATAGAGATACCAAATTGGATAATGCCATAGATGTTGGAGATTGAATAATGCTTATCGACTTAGAGCAATCCACAATCGATGAGACAGAGTGGGAGAAAAGTACTAATAAGGGGAATGCGGGTGGTCTGTTAAGTGATCTTCAATATAATCGACAGTGGGTAGACGAGGCAAGGCAAAGGGAAGAGAAGAGATTGCAAGAAAAGGAGAGAGAAAAGGCGAAAGGAAGAAGGTAAAGTGAAAGCAACATTAATTACTGTTATACATTATTTAACATATAGCTAGAATCTGGAAGCTGAAATATTTGAATCAACAAGGAAAGTAAATTGTTTTCAAAAAATTGTTTTCAAAAAGGGATAACAGGATAGCATTATCATCGAATTCAATCAAGAAAATTGCGAATTTGATCTCGGCCTTTTCTAATTAATATCTAAACTACAATAGAGTAGTATAAGATATTACGATCATCTTTTAAGTTTTGTAGAATACTGCACCTGGACCGCACTGCATTTGGCCCGTCTGCTATTACCTTGAGGATTCAACAGGAAAAGTATTCCGTCGCATGATGGGTCTCCGGTTGTTGCAGTTGGAGGTGTGTAACCAGCTAGAAACATAAGTTGTAATCTTGGTCGTTGCTTACGTGTGCAATCCGTGCCAACGGTGTTCCCAGATCTCGTCTGGAGGATTGTAAGACGCAATATAGGACATTGCTGCGTAAGAATCGGGAAGTAGACTTCAGAAGTTGATACACTTGAGATAGAGATCTTCGTGTTTGAATTGGCCATGATGTTAGCAGCGCGGCGATTGGCAAAGTAAGGATGCTATAAACGATGCGGAAAGAAAGTAAGCAAAGACAGGAGAAATTGTTTAATTATATAGCTACCCAGTGAGACCCAAACGTTACAACCAATTCCATCCAATTCAACAAACGGATATATTGCACAGAACATTTAAACGGTCAAGACTCAAAGTAAACCAGCCACACCCTTAAGAATCTTGTTCAGACGGAATGCTTGTCAATGGGCCGTAAGTAAACCTAGTATCCCGATTCAAGATATTCGCAACAATTGACTGTCCAGCCCCATAATCATTCATGGATGATGCCAACGGGAATGCACCAGGTTGAAAAGAGTCACCACCATCTTTCAAATGTGGTCGGATGACATCTCTTGCCGAAGAAGACCCTCTATTGAGGTAAAAAGACTGACTACCAACTTGAGCAGGCCCAGAACGTCCTAATGGATTGTTTGATGAGCCACCATTGTTGGCCGATGAATTGGAAGAATCTTGGACGAGCTCCGTGTCATTGTTACTCTGCGAGTTGAAACCGGCCAGTTCATTCAAACTTCGAGAGGCTACCTGAGCTGGAATAAACTCTCGGGCAGCCCCTCTTAACCCGCTCTTTACTCCAGCTGATAAACTTCTGCTAACTCCACTTGTTGCGGCCATTGTGACGTTGAACGATCCTGCACGACCTACTACCTTTTTCACAGCCATTGGCAAGGCTTTGGTGCCCTTGATTCCTTGTTTTAGAGCTCTACCTCCGATCTCACCACCTATTCCTCCAACTAGTCCACCAAGAGCATCCAAGCCCACACTTTTCCAAGTGATAGCTTGATCATCAGCTATATCTCCAATCATACCCGATGCTACGTCAGCCACGATACCAGCTGCAATACCCACTGCAACTTGAATTGCCAAGCTAGCACCTCCTGTAAGAATACCAACACCTACACTCACAGCAATTCCAACGACTGTCATGATAAGGTCCTTCCATCCAAATTTCATGCCAAATAGACTGAAATGACCACTGGGGTCAATACGGTTTATTGGATCTCCAAGACAATAAACATAAGGATTGATCTCTCCAGATGTAAAAGGGCTCCAGGGATCCGGTGTATGGAATCGCATCAATACTGGGTTATAGACACGATACCCATTACCAAGATGGTACCATCCAGTGATTGGATCTCTCCATTGTCCATTAAAGCCTATAGAAGAAGATGAAGACCCAGCCACAGGACCGGATGAACCATATGGTGTGTAGTTCTGATGTTGAAGATCTCCTGAGCCTTGAGAATCCAGAGTTGCCAGGACGGACTGTTGACGATCGAGAGCCCACAAGTAAGCTTTTGTGCTTCCATCCTGAGATACTGTTTCTCCCCAGAACTCTGAATCATTAGATAAGTAGCTGATTAGTCGATCCCCACTTTTCACAGCAATAAGTGAGTGCCTGTAAAAGAAATTTGTGTCTGGTTGATTTGGTACTTTCTGACAGGCTAATTTTCCGGTGGGGTCATATTGATACTCAGCCAATATATTGTTATTAGAACTGCGTACAGTAGTAAGACGACTCAAACTATCATACTGCAGTATTTGGCCTTTCTCATCACGTGTCAAGCAGCCATTCTCATCATACTCGAGCTCTATTGTTGGACGGTAGTCTGAATGTGTGTTGGTGATTTTGATGAGTTGAGTAGCATCATTGCTGCTAAAAAAATTAACTGCTGTATTTGAACTCCCATCTTGGAATACTGTCAAAATCTGAGTTATGTTGTCGTGGTTATCAAATATGAAATGCTGCGAATGAAGGGGATGACCCTGTTGATCGACTGGCGGCTGGCTTCCTTCACATTTGTAATTTATCAGACGATTGTGATTATCGTATTCAAAGGTTTCATCTCTCATGATAACGTTATTGCTGTTCTGCTGACGACAAGAAGCTACCAAACCTAGTTCGTTGTACATGTGACTCAAATGGTACGTAAGAGTACCGCCCGCTTTGTATACAGATCGCTTCACTTCTCGGCCAAAGTCATCATATATTATAGAAGATGTTAACTTCTCTCTCGTTTCTTCATCTTCGACTAGACTTTCAGTGACACGACTCGCATTATCGTATATAAAAGATACCTTCAACTTGCCCTGAAACAAAGTTTGAGGTCGACCAAACGCATCATATTTAATTTCATGCATTTTACCGAGAGCGTCTGTGTATTTTTGAAGCTTTCCAGACATAGAATAAGTGTATTGTGTCGAAAATGCTTGACCACCGGTAATTTGGATATTTTCCCTTGAGAGTGGGCCGGACTTCAGATATTGAAGATCATGGATGGAATACGAGCCATGAAACTGTGTTGGAGCAGCAGTTTGAGCGTCGTACTGATAAGTATTCTTACTTCCACTACTGGTCATCTCTTTGAGCGCATGTTTGATGGCCGGCTCATAGGTAAGTTGATGTTGTTGGCCACTAGAGCCAGTTATCTGTGCAGGCTCTGGTGATACTCCTTGGTATGCTTGAGTATTCTTACGTTGTCCGATAGTCTTCAGTGTAACACGACTTAAACCGTCAAAGCTTTGCTCTCCTAGAGTGCTATCGTTGATCTTCACCGAAATAGGCAATGCCGCTGTAGTGTGACCTGCGTATTCAGTCTTTACAACACGATTATTAGACCAGACTGTTTCAACGATGCGGTCAAAAGAGTCGGGCCGGTTTTCTATCGTGCGACCGAGATGATCCTTTTGCTTGATAAGGCGGTTCCAACCATCATAGGTGTAGTTGACCTTGCTGTATAGCATGTTGTTTTTGAAATATAGTGATATTTCGGTAGGACTTCCGAAAGTATTTGATTGTGTCTTGACCATGCCTTCGCCTTCAATCCCTTCGACTTTCGTCAAATTAATTGGGTCATTTATGGTTAGTATCTTCAAGCCGGTGCTCTCTGTCACTCTCCAAACTTTGCCCCAATCATCGTACTCTACGGACTTGCTAATCTTTTGCTCGGATGGTGAGCTTTTGTTATCCGTTCGCATCCAGTCAGTGTTGGATATGGTAATAAGTTGGCCCTGAGAATTGTAGCTGTCTTCTTGAATTACGCGGAAGATTGAAGTGTCATCATCTTGTTTCTCAACGCGGCGAAGTCTTTCCAGTCCGTCTGTTGTGTAGCGAGTTTGAACACCTTTAACGTCAGTTGAGATACGTCTGAATCCGCTGTTGACTCCAAGTAATGTGTATTCCTGTCGTTCAATAGATTCATATGAAGTACCTGGTGACTTGACTGCTTTGACTAGTCGACCTAGCTTGTCATAAAAGAACTCTTCAGAGATTCCGGTCTCATCCTTGTGAGCTAACTTCAACCCCGACCACAAAGAATAACTTGTTTCTTCTTGTACCGTGATGTTATCAAAAGTGGTTGAAGTGAGAGTTTGTGTCAATTTTCCACTGGCTGGGTAGCTATAAGCCCAATCCTGAGTCGTTGAGTATTGCCCAGATAGATGTGTCACTTGTCTACTGAGACGACCATGATCTTTTGTTGAGGGTTGAATCAAGAAAGTATAATCAGATATAGTCAAAAGCTCATCCCCTTCAAGGGTTTTCCGTTGCTGGACGACAACGAAATAGATTGCTTTTGCACCGGTTGATGTGGGTATCTGTGAATAAGAGAAATTTTCGCTGCGAGTAAGACCAGGGAGGTCACTAGTTGCTGGTGTCACTATCTCTGTTTTCAAGTATCGTTGAAAGCCATGTGGATCAGGTGGGCATTCTCTATCCTCACCTGCTGCTGCATAATAGGTCCGATCTGTTTTGATACCGTTGACTTGGACATCTTGTGTTGGATTTCCCCATTCGTCAAACACATGGTGACTTGTTTCTTTACGAGAAGCTTGAGTGACTGTATCATTATAGGTTGTTTCGACTGTTTTTGGCAATTGATATTGTGCAGGTTGATTCTTGAATTCTGCAAAGGGAACGGCATAGTAGGTCAAATTCTTGATGATCTGTTTTGAGTTTTTTTGTTGTGTAGAGTTGGTAAGAAGATGAAATTTGTTGTATGTATTCTTAGTCTGAGTTCCTCCATCAATGCGGACAGTTGAAGTGTACTCGTAATCATCTCGAGCTAAGTACAAGTTGTCTTCCCCATCGCTCCAATTATGTGTACTGTTATAAGCAAGAAAGTTATGGTCAGAATAACTGTAATATGTTGTAATTTGTGGCTGTTCGTTGCCGGGACGTGCAGTGTGTGATATGACGTAAGGAATTGTTGGAAATGGTGCGTATGTTGGCAGTTGATGTCCTTGTTCTTCGTACTGGATCGCTTCTACAAGTCCAGATGGACTGGTAACATGTTTAAGATGATTCATTGACCCGAATTGTTGATATTCAAATTTCCAAGATGCTTCCCCCACAGGCAAACGAATCTCAGTCAATCGATTATTCTTCTGCACAAGAATGAATGTGCTGGATTCGGACGTGTTTGGAGCCGTTGTAACTTCAACTTGAGATATCCCATACTTGATCTCGAGAAGTGTATCGGATTCATGCTTGATGTTTTCCAATCGAGGGTCTTCTGCAGATCTAGACCAGTTGAATGACAACAACTTTCCAACATGACTGTATAAGCCAACCAGAACTGATTTATTGTAGCTATTATTGAAGTTTGATAAAATCTCGACTTGTCCTGTTTTGTAGACAACTTGATAAGAACTGGCATCTAACTTTTTGATTGTAAAACTTTTGAGTTTTTGATCAAGCATAAACAAGTTGCTCGATGTCTCTGTGAATCGGTACGATTCACCTGTTGAGAGAGTAAGCATCGGTTTTGGTCGACGGTGCTCATATGAAGGGAGACTGAATGACCAGCCTTGACCCAATCCAATGTTCTGCGTGTTCAAAGGATTGAAGTTTAGGGAGAGCTTGAATGAAGGACAATTTCTTGCCTTAGTTGCCGCTTGATATAAATCCACCGCGCACGTATATTGGCCGGTACGTGGATCGACACCTTTCTGGAGGAAGCCATTGAAATTGAATCCTTGAGAGTAAATTGTGGAATTGGAAGACATGACTGTTGTCGAAAAAGCTGGCAATATGAGAAACTGCAATGATGTAGATATTCAAGTAATTGAACTTAGAATAATGTTCTTTCTGGGAATATAGCCTGTCAAGAGATTGGAATTTGTCAGATCTATATAGTGGCCAACACATGGTCTTCGTCTCCTCGTTTTACAAGAGGTGCAAATCATTCTTTCAATGGTGAATCCAATATGAGCAGTATTCCCAATAGTCCGGGCTGTTGTCTGGACTAACTCACTGGACTAGTGGACTGTTTGCGATTCATAGGCTTACTTGTTCGTACTGGATCGTCCAGTCCGGACTATTGAACTAGTTTAAGCATAAATTTAGCGTGATCGGGCTAGATAGATCAAAGCGAATACGTCAGCTACCCCCCATACAAACTTTCTCAACGTAAAGAAAGTTTAGAGGATGTAACGTTCAGCATGATTTCCGTTGTCACATTGAATACATATGATTTCCGTTCTCCCACGTCATCCGAACAACCCCCTCATGTTGAGTTCGTGTGGAATGTCACTGTACGAAGTTGGAAGATAGTTGGGAACTGTTACTATACATATAGAGTCCATAGAGTAGTACGTTCACTCGATAGTTGTAAATTCTAAGGATTATTTGAACTCTTATCTACAGCAAGTCGTCACAGAGGATGAATATGTTCATTATTGCTTACAGCAACAGATTAAGATCGGAGATGCGAGGGAATGGTGGATGCAGGAGGCTCAGCAAAAGCTTTATCTTAATCTGAGCAAGCTGGCATTGGGTAAATTGTCTATTTCTGCTATGTCTGCAGAGCTAGAAAGACTTTTCTTGGAGTACAAAGTTGATAATCAGAAATCTTAGGAATTGATTGGATATCAATGTTATTGAGGCATTGACATATTTGAAGTCATTTTATAAGTTAAAAAGCCGGTATGTATTTGAGGATGATTTATTGATTAGCTCTGATTAAGAGTTTGGGTGTGTGTGGGTAGTGTTTATGCCTTGGAATTAAATATAAATAGTCCAAAATTCCGGACTTCCGGACTAGTAAATCTAATGGACTGAATCGTCCGCCTTAGCTCTGGACTGCGGACGGACTAAATGTGTGTTCAGACTGCAGTCCGTGCAATTTCAGCCTGTATTACTGCCGGAACGACCTGAGATATCGCAAAAATCAGCTCTGTTAGAATTTCAATCCAATAACCGACGTCCCTGTATCTTGCACAACCCCACATCTTACACAACCTCAAATTCACCACCACTACAACTTCAATATTTAATAATAATTATAATTTATAAAATATTGAATCAAAACTTTCAAATATTCATGATAT
>PQXN01000555.1:0-13398 GCA_004786275.1 Botryotinia convoluta
TGAGGAGGTGGTGGGTTAGGGTGGGGGTGGAGAGGTAGAGGGAGGTTATTCCTGGGGGGAGTGGGAGGGGCAGGAGGGGCGTGGAGGGGGACATTTTTCGATTGCAGGATGAGCAAGTAGATATGATGGATGTGTAAATTAGAGATTAAGTGATAATTCTATATATTCCCCTCAATTCGTATCTCCATATCTCCATAAGTCAGACTTTCAATCACGTTATTACAGTATATTAATTAATTGCGGAGAAATGATCTGCAGATACCTAGATATGTGTGATGCATAGATAGGTACATGTAATATATCCTCGGTATATCGTAGGGATGGGAGATTTTAGTTGTGTTTGGTCTGAGCTTTGAAATATTTTCACATGATACGATGGGGATTTTGAGATTTTTGTATTATGTAATCTTATGAGAATTTGGTACTAGATAGTTTTATCTATGGAAAGGAAGGAAGGAAATGATCGAGAATGAAATTGTCACTCGAAAACACAATACAATAACTTTACTGTCTCTATACTCAAATTTACAAGTACCTCAGTACATATCAGTATTGTATCTACGTCATCATACATTACGTACCTGGGTATTTGATATACCGGGCCCATAGCTCAAGTCTAGTCCTTTCAAAGTGTGGCTTAGGTATTAGATTGATCTACAAACTGAAGGGATGAAGGGATGAAGGGATGAATGGGACTCAGTGCTCTGTTCTGTCACTCTGTAGGTGATGGATTGTTTCATAGGAAAAGATCTTTTTCGCCATTTGAACTTTACTTTGAACTTAGAGTCAAACTTGGTATTGTGTTGGATTTTATGGAATGGAATGGCATTTTTGGGGGTGTCTATGTAAAGTAGTGGTTGTTTCTGATTGAAAACGTAGGTGTGGAAAGGAGGGAATCGTGGGCTTTGAAAGATTGTATTGTATGCTTGCTGGCAGGTCTTTGGTGTAACATTCTCCCAACCAAGTTCCAACCATTCCAACTCTTGCCTGAGGCCATTCTTGTGTGTGTGTATGTGTATAAACTTTTAAACTTTGAACCTTCGAATCATGTAAATACGTACTACCTACCTATCTTATGTAAGTGCGCACTCAGATATTCTCGATGAAAACTCATTTGATAAGATCAATGAGGACCTACATATTTAACTGATATCGTTAAACTCCAAGCAAAAGGTTGGCAAGAAAAGGAAAGTGGAGTACTTACCTAGTATTTATTATTATTATTATTCTTACTAGGTAAATATGGGAATTTTATTACATGCGGTGCCGTCTAAACTCATAATCCAAACAAAGATCGAGGGAAGCTTTTATTACTTAGGTACTATCTATTCGTACTCATTCATTATCCGACTTTTCGCTCTCGAACTGCCACGATCAGGAAGTTAAATGATTTGATTGAAATGGATGATGAAGAGATATAGGTCTACCCATACCTACTACTATGTGTTGGTGTTTTGATAGTAAACTTAGAATTAATATAGAAATCTTCAAAACCTCTTTTTTCTCTCCATCTCCCCCTCTCTCTGCCTTGCCTTTTGTGAATTTTATGAACAAAAATCACATTTGGATCATTTTATTAAAATAGCTACATTATATTTGAACCATTCTCATTTCCGCTCTCCAAAATATACCTACTGAGTACTTACTGAGTACACACATAACTTTATCTAGACCTCACTTGTCTTTCTCCAAACTTCCACACTTCACTTCAACTCACACAAAATCCCATCAAACGTCCTACCGCTATCTATCCTTCCCACCTTTCGTGATCTGATCCTCACTCACTTGCATTTTTGATGCATCCATCTTCTTAATTGTATCCACCTACTTTAATATTTACTCCATTTTCGAGCATCAAAGTTACTCCATTCGAAAGCTCTTGGATCCTGATCTACCACCAACAACCAAAAAGAGAAACTCCATAACCCACTATTTCTTCTGCACACAAGCATCATCAGCCACAACTTCAATTCAACCCAACAGTGTTCAAGGGATTCCCAAACATCCCAGTTGTCATTCCAAATTTCATTCGCCTACATCACCAGTCATCATCGAATCAGTGAATTGGCGTGACGGGATCGTCATATTCTTGTATTGTTATCTTACGGAAAGGGAAAATAGTCATCAGAATCTCATCATTTTCCATTTCCTTTATTATTCTTTTCAATGCGATAATATCCTCATTAGCCCCTAGTTGGCAGAGGGTGAAAAGGCGATTAAGCCTACGACAATCAATATGTTTGGAAATAGAAGGAGAAGAGCGGTTTCGAATCCGGTATGTTAGATTTCATTGTACTGCATTCCATTCCAACATTTCATCGATTTTTTCAGGTTGCGCGACAGCTCAATCGCAATTGGCTTTCGGGGAGATCTTTGCATGAAATAGAGTACATGCAGCCACATTCGTAACAAATGCTAACAAGTTTAATTCTACAGCCAGTAAATTCAAATGTCAACGCATCTGCCGCGACCGCCGCGGCACAGGCATTTCTATCTTCTCAAGCATCAAATACTTCCTTGTCTTCCGCTGCAGCAGCTGCCGCATTACGATCCAGACCAACAACACCTACTTCGGTAGCAGATATTCAAACCAAAAGAACAATTCGGAGAAACGGTTCAACCTCTTCTGCTGGAAGTTCTGTAGGTGGTTCCGTACGTGGTCCACCAGGTTCTACCCTTGTGAGAAGAGGAAGTTCCGGTTCGATGACTGAACGAACTTTTCGAGAATCCTCACCAGTTCCAAGTGCATATGATGCGCCGCCTGTACCGGCAATTCCGCAAAATATCACAAAGGCTGGTGGGAAGATGTCACGAAGATCTGCAAGTATGGATGCACCTGGATTGAGAATCGCATCACCACCTCCAAATAGAACTGGTGGGAGAGGTTCGAGTCTTGGACCATCAGCGACAGCGTCGCGTGGGTCGGGTCCAAGAAACCCAAGTTTATCCAGTGTATCTGAGATGAATGGGGAGAGTAGAGGGTCCGTCAATTTTTCCTACCCTACGAGTACAAGGCCAATGTCTCCTGAACAAAGACGGCTAACATGTTCTCCAAGCTTAAGTACAAGCCCAAGGATTGTTTCGCCACATAACCAAAATCTAGTATACGATCCAAATACCAGACGCTTCTTACCGCTAGCGGATATTCTAGCTATCGAGCAAAGATTGAATGGAATTGCTAATGCTCCAGTCAAAAAGAAGAAACGAAATCCGCCTGCACAAGGTACTCATCTAGCAGCTGGATCGGTGGGTGGAAGGATAAAGGGGACCGCGGTGGATGCAATGGAAAGGGCATCAAACACATCTACCACACAACAATCGATATCACAACCTTCCCAGCAACCCATACCACAATCTACCCAACAACCCGTATCGCAGCCCACTCAGCAATTCCTATCACAGCCTATACCAAAACCTAATAATATACCGAAATTACCCCCCGCACAAACCGAAACTTCTTGGGAAGATCCCAAATCTATACCTGTCTCAGAATCAAATACTCAGCAAAAATCTCTTGCAGTGACATCTCCACCAAAGAAGAAAAAGAAGCGCGTTATCATAGCCGATTCTGATAGTGACCAGGCATCAATTCTACCAAATTCATCTGCTGATGAAAGTGACGTACCATCATATGGTTATAAAACTCGAGCAGGCGCCATCTTAGCGAAAAAGCCATCAGTTGTACGTGAGGATAGAGAAAGAGAGGAGAAAGAAGATGATTCACCGTTGCGCTCTGGAAATGTAGGGTTCTTGGAGGATCGCATTGAACCTACAAGGACCATATCACCATCTCCTTTGCCTCGGTCATCTGCTGGTAGGGGACATGGTCGAGCGCAATCGTCAGCAAATTATGCGCAAGAACGCCAGCATACCAGATCTGCAAGCCAACCTCCAATGGCATCTGTTGCCGCCCCTTCGTTAAATGAAGAATCTCCTCGTGGTGGTCGTGTCCAATCCGTGAGTCCTGCGAGAACTCCACATTTTATGGCAACACCCGAAACCTTGACGGTTAGACACCAGCCACCTCCAAGATCTGTATCTCCACGAAAATCAGCCTTGAAGCATTCTTCTATGTCTTCAATTGAACCTAGAGGACCATCACCATCTGACGGAGGTTCCTTTCGACTTAGTGAGGTTTCTAATGATGAGGAACAGCCAAGAAAGAAAGGAAACAGAGTTAGCTTTGATGAGGGAAACAATGTTGTATTGGGTCAATCGACAACCTTGGCTTCTGATTCACCAATGGTTCCGAGTCCGCAAGTAAAGCGTAGCTGGTTTAATATTGGTCGTGGGAAGAAGAAGGACATACATGCTACAGATGAAGATGACGATGAAGTAATGAAACCAAGGCCAGCTCTTCCATCTTTTGGAAGCGTGAGGGAAAGGAAGACTCATCGAGAGACAGAAGAACGAGTTCTAGTCAGACCACCAGAGCAAGTAACTACAATTGCTCCTGTCACTTCTCCTACTTCACCATTGTTCACTTCTCATACGGGAGATGTATTGGAATTCCCCATGGGACAATCAAATGATCATGTCGCAGGTTCATTACTCGCTCATGATGCCACTTCGAAAAATGCAGCAAATATTTCGAAATCTCGCGAGCCTCTACCTCCCGACGTAACATCTTTGGAAGGGACTGATGAAATTTCAGATGCTAGCAGTACGTATAGCTTAGATAATAATGCTATCGGTATTGCTAGAAGTAATAGTGTAAGAGTTGGACCAGAAGATGGACATGCTGATACATATCGAGAATTGGCAAGTCCAACGAAAGATCAATTTGAGGATCACGAATTGAGTGAAGATATTCCGGAAATTGCTGTTCAAATGCCTACTCCAACTCCAGAAGGCACACAATCAAGAGAATGGTTGGATATGCCTGGTGGGTATAGGGGTTCAGGAAGCTCTACTTCGAGTTACGTGGATCAATCCAAGGATGAGGTTCATACTGCTACTGAGAATGGTATTATTGGCACAGCTATTTCGCCTACTTCCGAAACAGCAAACTCAACAAATGGTACCTCGAACTTATCGGAATTTGAGGATAGTACCAGAACAAGTTCGGAAGCTCATCCTGCACCAATTTTTGAAGAGTCGGAGGAATCTGAGAATGACAGTATATATAGTGATGCTGCTGAAGAGTTTGAGACACCAGATGATGGTGGTTTCATGTCTTTGGATGCTGTGGTAGAAAGTCCTGTATCGGCAACTGCTATATTAGCATCTCAACCGGATAGCCCAAGAACCAAATTGGCGAAAGAAAGAGCATATATGTCAAGTCAATTGCAAAGGAAATCGAGTGAACCAGATCCAGAAGAAGGATGGGAGAAAGCTCAGCAATATTGGAAGAATTTGTCAGTAGACAGAAAGAAGCAATTGGAGCTAGATGCATTTAAGATAGCAGATGAAGAAGAAGAAGAAGAAGTTACACCAGCCCCAAAGCCAAAGAAAACGAAAAAGAAATCGGTAACCATACAATCGCCTACCTCTCCTATTATGCAAACAATGCAACAATCGCCATTTCCACAAGTTCAAAAGCAATCAAATACGGAGAGAAGCTACATGATTCAGCCAGGATCAAAGGCAGGCTCCAATATTCACGGCCAGACAACTATGCGATCATCTATGAGAGCGGAACCTCCTCATGCGGAATCAGATGTTCACATCAGACAATCTATGAGAGGATCTGGTTCAACAAAGGGAGCGACCCAGAATGGAACAGCTCAACCTAATGGAATACTCCAAAAGAAACAAAGGCCCGTTTCTCTTCCTCCTGCTAAGACTCAAGCAAATACCCAAGCTGTAAATCAGCAACTTCGACTTATTCAGGGTGCTGCTGCCACTGCCACTTCACCTAATTCTCAAAGAAATGGTGCAACAGTAGCACCAACCCCTCTACGACGTAAATCATCTGGAGACAGTGATACTAGTTTCAAACGTGCTAGACCTGCAACAGATGGAATAAGTATGAGACGCTCTATGCGTCGTGAAAGTGATGTATCATCAAATGGTCGTCAACAATCTCCTCTTAACTCAAGTCGATTTAGTCTTCGATCATCATCACCTGGTGGGCCTCCGGCTGTTACCATGCGAGGAACAATGCGAAGTTCTTTAAGAGGATCTAATGATTCTACTGCTCGAGCAAAATCTCCAATTAGAATACCTGGATTCGGTAGAAGTTCATCAGCTAGACCAGCTCCAAAACAAAAGTCAACTCAACGATCAAGTCGATTTGCTGATTCTAGTGATGAAGATGAACCTCGTGCTGGATTCAGAAGTCGTTTTGTGGATTCAAGTGATGATGATGAACCTACACCTATAGCTCCTATAGTCGCACGACCAATATCATCACGTGGTACACCAGTTCGAAGTATACCAAAACCTATAGGGTATCAAGATGGAGATTCTTCTGATCTTCCAGATAGTGATGATGAGAGTCGACCTGCCACAGCTAAGAGTTTAAATAGATCCAAAACAAATGGCAATAGACCATCATCTCGAAATATGACGGCAGCATCTGGAGATTTACAGAGATCAGGTTCAGGTCGTGGATTGATCAAGGTCGGCAATGGACAAATCACACCGATTACTCCTCCTAGACCACAGAATGTTCGACGTGGAAGTATTTTATCTATTTTTAGGAAAAAACAAGATCCGAATAGTAAAGTCAGGAAGTACAATGGAGAAAGTCCGGCTAGGAGAGATACACATTTGGAGAGAAGTAAGGAGGATCTCGAAGCTATTAAGAGACCGGAAACTTTTGGTAAACCTGATTCTCCTAGAGTTTTGAAAAAGAATCCGAGACAAAATAGTGGATCTTGGCCTTTGGCTGATGATACGGGCATTAAAGTACCTTTTGAAGAGGGAAGACCTTTCTCTGCGGATACGGGAGCAGGAATTGTAGGAGGTGAAAATAAAGAAACTGTTGCGGAATTGAATGGGAGACCAGAGGTTGGGAACCGAAGATTTACGGCTACGGGGTTGAGTGATGTGGATATTATGGGGCAAGGAGGAAGTCCGAGAAGAAAGAAGAAGTTTCAGGTTTTGAGAAAGATGTTTAGGTTGGAGGACTAGGAGGAGGTGGTGAATTAATGGAAATGTGGGAGTTGTATATATGTATTATTCTTCATTTTTTATTTTTCCTTTGTCACTTCATTGGTGGATTGGCGGGTTGGGGATTGACGGATTGGAGGGGGAATAGATACCAATGGAATTGAATGGGGTGGGTGGATGGGAGAATGGATGGGAGAAAGGATATGGATTGGGAAACATGTAAATACAAAAGCATGTTTGTTTGGTTTCTGGGGAGGGGTAGGGGTTGTAGAATATATGTACAATTTTAATCATCAATGTTTTTTTTTTCAATTCATTGTCTGATGATTTGAGTTTTTGGTGTGGTTTGTTTGTTTGTTAGTGTTTTTGAAGGGGAGAGGGGGGAAGGTGGTTTAAGTGTAATGAGAAGGAAGTCGAGTGAGGAAGGTGATTTGAGGGAATGTAATGATGATAGATAATAGATAATGAATAGAGAATGGTGTATGATACATGAAACATACAGTGAATCCAGTGCATATAGTTAATATATAATGGACTGGATGAATGACATAGACTATGGGAGAGAATGAGAAACTAGGGGAATGGTGGAGTGGTGGAGTGGTGAAGTAGGAAAGCTAGGCGAAACGAAGCCAGAGGGGGAGAGGGGGAGGGAAATTGAGGGGAGGTTGACGGATGGGTTAAAGGGATAGAGATCAAGTATATATATAGAGTTTTGAGATTTATTGCTTAGGAGATAATGTTTAGAAGGAAGGAGATGAATGATGTATTATGTTTAAATGTTTGAAGGTCTGAATATATATCTGAATGTTTGAGTGTATGAAATAGAATGATAGTTTTTAATAAATAGTTAGTTTCGTGAATAAATAAATAAACAAATAAACATTCATGGAATAATTTTCTTCGGAAAAAATCTTCTTGGTGTGTGAGCTGTGAATTCTCGAAGTCGGTAGATAGATATCTATATCTATATCTATCTCTTATCTCTGTTTCTTTTTCTTTTCCTCTTTCTTCTTCTTCTCCTTTCGACTAATTTCTCTCAGCTTGAGATATATTCTCTCTCTCCCTTCATCCTTGCCTGCCTGCCTTTATTCTGTTGCTTACCTATTGAATAAATAAAGAGAGAGAGAGAGTGTGTGTGTGTGTGGATTTTTGATAGTGTTCTTTCCTTTTTCTATCTATCTATCTATTTAGTCGTCAAACATCCCTCTCATACATACATACCCCTCCCTCTTCTTCGAAAATACCATTTAACTTAACCCCCCTCTCTAAAATCCTTCCTCAAAATCCTCTCCCCAGAAACGACCCAAATGTAGACACAGAAATAAACCCGTAAGTAAGTAAATAAATAAACCCTCGAAAACTTCCCCAAAAAAAATTACTTCAAAATCCCCCCCAAATTAAGTATAAATTTTTTTTTTCCGGTACGGGGAATTGAACCCCGGTCTCCCGCGACCTTTTGAAGTAACGAATTACTTATTGAGAGGCGGAAATGCTAGCCACTACACCATGCCGGAGTGATTTCAACTGTATTGTATATTAGAGATGATGTTATTTGGGAATATATTGGGGTAGGTAGGGGAATACGGAAAAAAAATGGATGTGCAGAGTTTTTCTCGGGTGAGGTTTAGCGAGTCAGGGTGGGAGGCGAGATGTGAAATGTGAGGTAGATTGGGGTAGCACAATAAGTAATAAATAGTAAGTGGGTGGGTACGAAGCATTACAGAGTGAGTACATCTATCATATCATTTTGAGCTTGAATTGTATGATGTACATGTATGATGGGAGATCATCTACCTACCTAGGTAGGTATAGAAGATGAATGAATGAATGAATGAGATGGATCGATAGGGTAGAATAGGATGTATTCAAAATATGTAGTATCTATATTGTAATATCCTAATAACATCACCATCTCTTTTATAAATAATAATAGAGTATAAGAAAGTCTGGATATTTATCTTAATACTTGTATCTATATTTATATCTATATCTAAAAAGTTTGTTTAGAATGAGTATATTTCAGATTAATTGATTAATTAATTAATTAACATTACCTATTAGTATTTCAAGTATAATAGAAGATTCAAATCAACATCTTCAAAGTATTTGTACTGATCTGATAATATAATATCTCGTTTTAATAAGTATATGAGAGGTTCAAATATCTATCTATTTAATGATAATATAACACCTACTACACATACTAAATCATTATAGTCTAGGACTCCCTCCCCCGCCTCTCCCCTAATTGTTACGGGAGCTGCCTCTAGGGTCACGTGGAAGTGGCTAGAGATCTCTCGAGGTGATTTAGACTAAACTTCAAGTAGGAATTCAATAAGGTTATAACTAATTGTAATTCTTATAACTATAATAATAAAACTAATAATTATTCTTAAGTATAAAACTCTATATTATAATGAAATCCTATTCCTTATATAGACCTTCCTGCTCTACTATCCCACTAATCTTATAACTCCAAAGTGATAAAAGCAATAGGATCCTATTGATCCTATTGATAATATCTGATAGAACCGATAGGATATCCTTATCATATACTACCTAGTCATATAACACAGTAACCTGAATGCCATCGTGATATTATCCCCTTCTTAGCCTAGCGCTTGTTCCAAGCATTCATAAAATAAGTTCCCCCTATTTGAGTGATTCTATAATATCTCTCTTCCTATCTATTGTAATGTCCGTTATTCGTACTTCAAAATCTATTATTAATCATAAAAATATTTATTTTTGTTCTAAGGAAAAAGATATTATTATATCTTTCAAATATAATTATTGTCTCGAAAAGAATCTTAAATGTCAGATTCTCCCAAATACTATATATTATAATGAATATATAAAAAGTATCAGTAGTAGTCATTATAATATATATAATCACTCTACTAATAACTAATCTCACATTAACCTCAAGGAGAATCATCTTCATTGTAAGGAAGAAAAGGCTATAGCCAAAATCCTTCAACTTTATTGTCAACAATAGGTTTTATATAAGAAAGCGGGAATAATGCTTTAGTATAATTTTTATACTATTAAAGCTTTTAAAAAGTTTAAGGCTAAAGAACAACAATTAGAAAATAAGCAGATAAAGAAAGAAAAGGGATTGGCGTTTGTTTTTGCTGCTGGTTCTAATAATAATTCTTTTGCTTTTGATTCTTTCTTTTTGAATCCTTTGATATTCGCTTTAATAGATTCTCTTTTCTTCTAAGCAAATCTGGATATTGCTGATAGAATGTTTTCAACTTCTTAGGGTAATTGAGATTTGTTCTTGGTTCCCATGAATTTTCGATATATGAATAATCTAATCATTTGATTAAATACTTGATTGTACTTCTGATATATTTATAATCTAATATTGTTTCGATATTATATATAGTATTTAAATTAACTAATTCGATTTCTATAAATAATGCATTTAGTGTTTCTAATAATACTAATTCGAGTAAGGATACTGTCAAGGTATGGGTAAAGACTTATATTGTATCATAAGGGTAGAAGAGCTATGGAAGAGTAAGGCCCTACTTATAGGAAATAGAGCACGCTAGTAGTCTATATCTGAGGTACGAAGGCAACTATAGATTATATAGTTAGCGCTATAATAGTATCCCCCACTCAAGGCGATTGGTCCACGATTGTAATACAAATTAATCTGAGATAACAAAATAACATTAAAATACTCTAATTTCCATTATTAAATTAAAATAAATCTTCTCAGGAATAGTGGTTAATTGACAAAGCTTTTTAAATCTTTTGAAATCTATTCAAGTGGGTGGATTTAGCTTGCCTGGATTCGCTAAATGGAAAGCAATGATTACGTTTTCTTAACCACAAAGATCTTTGGTAGGTTACTAAAATACTAAATAATGTTTCCATTTGACTTGATAATGAAATCCGTTTTTGTTATAGCAATCGAGGATTTCTTCGAATTTCTATTGTTTGATTACTTTATATATTTTGTTATCCCTTTCGAGAACTCGGCCTTGATTTCTACATGATTCGGTAACATTGATAATATCTTAGCCTAATAATCTTGGTAAACAATAGAGCAATCAGAGCAATAAGTTATGGAATACTAGGAAAATCTTAAAACTAATTAGGAGTTGAAACAGGCAGATATATTTATAAACCTTGAAAACCTTATAGAGACCATCCCATTTGTTATTACCCTTTTTTATTAAGTGATTGGTTTTCATATTCTTTATATTTACTTATACTTAATCACTTTCCTTATATAAAAAAGCATCGATATAGGTTTTGTTAGTATAGTCTTTATATTTCTGAATCGATTGAACTGCAAATACTTTTAATTTAATCAAGATGAAATCAAATCGATCTGCAATCTTATTAGCTTTAAGGAACTCTTGTTTTCTTTGATATAACAAATTCGATAGAATAGATATAAATAGCTTAATATCAAGATATGGATAGAAATTGTAGTTAGTGAAGAATAGAGATATACTAATGATTTCCGATATAATATTATTTAATACGAATTCTGCGAGTGGGAGTTAATTAGGCTAATCATTCTGATAGAAGTTTATAAAGATACAAAAATATTGCTTAACTATAGTATTAATTCTTTCTATTTAGCTATTGAATTTAGGATGGAATAAGGAAAATCGTTTCAAAGCAATTGATAAGTGTTCGAATAAATGCTTCCAAAACTTAGAGACAAATTGTAAGCCTTTATCGGATACAATATTATCGGGTACATTGTGTAGGCAATAGATCTTTTCAACAAATCGATTTGCAAGCTCCTTTGTAGACAGTTTTATGACTAATATGAAATGATACATCTTGGTTAGATAGCAAATAACTGTAATAATATATTGATACTTTTTTCCATAGTGCTTATTGACTGGTAGCAGTATAATATAGTCAATAGAGATATCGGATTAGGAGCGGAACAATACTAATAGGGGTTCCAGGGATCCGGGTATAGTGAGACAGGAAGCTTTTATTTGAAAACAGAGTTAGCAAGCTTATACAAATATCTCGATTTCTCTTAACATATTGAGCCACTAATATATACAGAAAACAAGATTGACAGTTTTGATACAACCAGGATATCCAGCCGGTTCAATTGAATATGTTCAGTATATAATCTACATACAGAGTTCAATAAAAAAGAGAATAAAAAGGTGATTGCAATAAAAGATCTTGTCATTTACTAGTCTATAATTCTGTAAGGCAATTCGAAGATCTTTTCGGATATTTAGTAGCCAATAACAAACAGAGGGGTTTTAAAGTGTTGTACACATAATAATAATAAGTTTGGATAATTCATATACTTTATTAATAAGGTTATTGATTGGCTTGTTAATATCGGGGATAATTATGTCTATCAGGGTTATAATTAAATCTAAATCACTATTTGCTTATCGAATAATATTTTTGAATATAGCAATATCAAATACTTTTTTTAGGAAAACTATTTATAAGTGGTTTTTAATTTGATTATTATTAGGATTAATATATACTAAATAGTTTTCTGCTTTGTAATTCAAAGTGTTAGAGCGAACAGCTTTATAGCTGGGTTGATATATAATACAGAAATTGAATTCAAATAAGAATTTAGTTCATTTAGTTTATTATTAGTTTAATATTTTTATTGATATAAAGTATTCGAGGTTTTTATAGTTGGTGATAATCTTGAATAGTTTCTAAGCCTTATATAATTTAGGCCTCTATTTTTTTAGTGATTTTATAATAGCTAGAAGTTTTTTATTATAGATCTTATAGTTATATTCGGCAGTATTATATTTTGATAAGAAATATACTACTGGGTGTAAGCGTTTTTTATCATTGTATTATAAAAGAACACTATCTACAACCTAATCAGAAGCATTAATCTTAATGATTGTATAGTGATAATAATTAAATATAGCAAGAACCAGAACAAAGAAGAAAGCATTTTTCAATATCTTGAAAACATCTTTTTAGTTAAGGATTTAGTTTCATATCTTTTCCTTTTTTAGAAAACGATTAAGGGGTTTTGTGATCTTGAAAAAGTTGTAAATAAAATGTTGATAAAAATTAGCAAATCCGAAAAAACATTGAAGGTTTTTGAGTTTAGTTAGTGATTTCTAGTTGAGTATAGTGTTGACTTTTTCCGGGTTCATTTTTATACCTCCTTAAGTAATAATCAAGCTAAGGTATTTAGTTCTTTTTGTTTCGAATTCGTATTTGTCGATATCGATCTATAATCCAGCATCGATTAGTTGTTAAATAATTGTGTGAACAAGGGTATTCACTTCAAAGGAATGACTTCAATACAATGGCTACTGTATCAAAGGGAAATAAGCGAATGCGAAAGAGACTAGCTCT